>SCLG01000357.1:2299-26639 GCA_004367875.1 Oikopleura albicans
AAAAAAAAATACGCCCGCCGATCGCAACTCTAGATAATTAAAACAAACTATTTTTTGCTCCTTCTCCGGCGGATTCTCTTTGATCGGACAATTTGTGAGTTGAATTCGCTTTTTTCGTCGGTATTCTCTAAATAAATTTAATGTCTTTATATGATCTTATATAATATAAATTATATGATTTGTTGTATTTCAATAGTCTATTCATAGAACATCTAATGGGATTGTATTACTTTGAGTGACCTCATATGACCTTTAATGACCTCTCAAATTTGATATTCTCAATCATGACATTTTTTATGACATGATATGAAATGTTTGGAAAATCTATAATCCTTTATAGCTTCATGTGACTTCGTATGACCCGCATGACTTATTTCATATGGTCCATATTACCGGAAATATTAATCGTAAACATATAACCGGCCCATTTACCGAAATGTTTTAGTAATTTTGTTGCCTATCATATGAGGCGACAAAATTACGAAAAATTCTGGTAAATGACGTAAATACAGTATTTCACCGGTAATTTGGCTGTAACAATTTAGCTACAAATAAATACTACAAATGCTACAAATAAATGCTACAAAACAATACAAATGCTACAAACAAATGCTACAAATGCTACAAATAAATTATGTCATAATTTAACCAAAAACGTTTTATCAGAGAAACATTTTCCCAATAAACCCCGTTCCGCGAAATTCATTTTCTTCGAAATACATTTTTTTCCAAAAACCATTTCTTCCAGAAACCTTTTCCTTGAAAATAATTTTCGCCGAAAAAAAAACAATTAGTGAGCAAATAGGAGCAAATCAAAAGTAGTTCTTTTGCGTCTACGCCGCTAAAAATTTCCGAATGTAAAACACACTTCAAGTGCTCAGTGTTGAAAACTATTAGAGCCGACCAAAAAAACTATGCTCGGTGATCGCGAGTGGAGATAATTAAAACAAACTATTTTTTTTTCATTGCCGACTTCTCTTTCTCCGGCGGATTGTCTTTGATCGGACAATTTGTGAGTTGAATTCGGTATTTTTTTTCGGTATTGCCCGTTTCAGGAACCGTCATGAACATAAGTATTGTTTCGTTGGGGGCAATTATGCATCGGGGTTGTATATATGCTGCAGCTTTTATAATGACAAGCAAATCATGAGATGGCATTCTCGAGGAAACTAACAACCACACCCAAATATATACTTTGGCTTCAAACTCAAAAATTCTTTGTCGTGTTCTTTTTGTTCTTTTTTTTTTTGCGGCACAAAAAACAACAAAAATATGTCAGAAACAAAATTATTCATCCGTTGTTCAACTTGAACACATATTTCTATTTTTAACTTGTAATTTGACCCTTAAAACAGTTGAGGGTGTCAAATTACAGTTTTGCGTTTTCTCATTAATATTCAGCGTAACCGAACCCACTTTTACCGGAAACCTTCGTGCGTTAATAGCACACCAGCTGGTAGTTAAAAAAAAGATTTTAAGGATTTTTTCACGATTTTTTTCATGACTATTCAGGATTTTTTTAATGCGATTTTTCCAAGAATTTTTCGATTTTTTTATGTTTTTTTGTCAACTCCGGTTTTCTTAATCTTACCAGGGGTTATCTTACCAAAATTGGGTTATCTTACCACTTTTTTGACCAAAACGTTTAAAGGTTTCCGCCTACGCCCTGAGTGGTTATCTTACCAAGGTTGGATTATCTTACCACTTTTTAGATAATTGAGGTATAATTCTTGCAATAAAAATAATAAAAAGTAAACAGTTCCCTTAACCGCTAACTTTTTTACGACCGGGTTATAATTTTTTATAATTTTTACCAATTATAACTTAGTAAAATCAACACTTAATCGGATTTAAATACACAGGGTGCGCAGTTAACCGCTATCCTCCTTACTGCCACTTATACTCACGTTCTTTAAAATCGAATTACGTTTTTTTCAATTGTTAATTTCAAAGCTTTACAAAAATATTTATAATATAGTTTCAATTTCCCGTTTTCAATAATTTTTCAATTTATTTTATTATTATTACTTTAAATTATAACTCATCATATAAATTATGACTCATCATTTTTGGGTTTTTTTTCCAAAAATGTCGAATTCTCATTGGTCAAAAACGAAAAATGTATTGCGCAATTCGCTAAATCGGGTTATCTTACCAAGAACCCCTAAATTGGGTTATCTTACCAGAAAAACAAAAAATTTTAAGCGTTTACGCCCACGCCCTCAGTGGTTATCTTACCAAAATTGGGTTATCTTACCGCTTTTTCAGCGTTTATAAAGGTAAGATAACCCCCTTAGGAGGTGTATATTGTTTTTTTTTTGACATAAAATTTATGGACTTTTCCTGAAGATTTATGAAAACTTATGTTTTGGATATAATATTATCTGGGAATGACATATCAATTTTTTTTACAAAATGTAATCTTTCCTATGCTTCCTATACGTTAATTTATATTAAAATGACTTTTATTCTATTTCTATTCGATTGTTTTTTTTCCGTCTTACCAGTGTAGTGTAATGAGAATGTGGAATTATTTATCGCCGATAAATTATCGGACTTTTTTTAGGTCAACGGTATTTTTGTTTACAACTTTAGCATTGGAGATGTATGGCTAGTCAATCAATTCGTATTTACTACACCAACATAGTTTCCATGTCCAGAAACTTGTGATTTAACTACACTGCTTTATTCATTTATATGTAGATATATTGGGTTATATACTGTTGATATCAATTGATCTCACTTTTTTCACGCCTCAATTGTAGGGGAAATAAGATTCATATAGAAATTGATTTTATTTTTTTTTCCTTTTTTGGAAAATATATATTATTGGCATTACTCACTGTGTTTAGTATAGCAGATTTCGGTCATAAAAATAGTGACGTCGGGATAATTCCATATGATTCTGCCATAGACGTTTTGAACCTTGGATTGAAAATCGGAAGGAAAATGGAACTCGGTAATTGAATAAATTTTCATTTGAGCTAAAAAATTGTTTTGATAAAAAACCGTGGGAAATATAGCCTCTTTTGAGGCGTTATGAGTCATTTATCATGTGATCCGTTGAACTGGGCGCAAAACTGACTTTGATCCCTACAATCTACTTTTCGATTCTGATGAGAGTGGTATTCCCATTTTTTTCGATTTTCTGAGCGAAGGTATTTAATTTAGTGTTTGAATTGAAATGATTTTTGGAATTTTAAGAGATTTAGTCGTACATTTTAATATGGGAAAAGCATCCGTATTAAGAATATCGTCGATGTTCAAACTCAAAAAGGGCGATCAAAAAACGCTTCTTTCGCCGAAAAATCGTCCGTATTGGAAGTAGTGTCCGTATTGAGCGCGTCCGTATTGAGAGCAAGGACTGCATGATAATAACAGTAATATTAGTTTTTTGTTGTCAGGCAAAAATGATTAATGTTGCTTATGAAGCTCATGATAAAGTGTACATACGGTATATCTGGCGGAACGTGAATTTATTTGTCAATTTTGGTGAAAAGACACGTATTTGCGGGCGGAACTGTATTTATTAACAAGAAAGAACAAAAAAGAACAAAAAAAATGCGCTTCTTGATTTTGGCCTTTGGTCGCCAGTGAAATGTTCACTTGTATGGCATATTGTTTTATCATTACTTTGGCCATCCGACGTAAATTTAATCATAAAAGAAAATAATTAAAATGATAAAATCTGTATTTGTCTTAGTTAATGTTTATTCGATGCGATTTTAATCGCCAAATGGTGGACAAGAAAAAAAGGGCGAAAAAAAACTAAATGAATAATTTTTTGGAAAATTCAAAATCGCATTTAGAACACACCTGAACAATATGGCGCACGGACGTTGACGAGAAATGCACCAAGTTTATTTTAATAGTTTGGCAACGAAAAAGCAATCAAGACAAACATTTAAATTCTCTTTTTTTCATTTATTTTGTCAGGAGTAAATTAACCGATTGGATACATGAAATAATAATAATGAAGTCGACATATCGCCATTCAAGCTGAAAGTTGGGAGAAAAGGTATTTTATATTTTTTGGAAGTATTTTAGTTAGCCTAATCTAGAAAAATGCAAACGTAAGCATTTCATCAGTAATATATTAAAGTTAAGTCTAAGTTTCGTGGTAAATAATTCAAAATGAGCGCACATGACCTCTTATACAGATCGTTACGGAAAATTAATTTTGTTTTTGCTACTAAAAACCATCCGTTACAGGGTGTTACAGGGCGTTGGTCGCGCTCTCCAGAAACCGTTGTTATTGGCCCCAGGTTCTTGGGCCCTCACAGGCGCCCTGTAACGGATGGATTTTAGTAGCAAAAAAAAGTTTAATTTACCGTAACGATCTGTAAGGTTACTTTTGAAAATTTTTCGTCAATTCCAGTCAAATAAAAAAAACAATTTTCCGTTATCAAGCTGCCTTTTTTGCTGTTTTTTGCTGCAAAAAAATTAAAAATTGTAACATAACGGGACGAATGGGGAAAATATTTCGCAATACGTGTTTTTTTTCTGTAACATAACGGAAAATAGTGATTACGTAAATCAAAAGTATTGCGAAATACGCGTTTTTTTTGTGCAAATTGTAACATAACGGAAAATTGTGACGTAACGGCGTAGTGCGTAGGCAAAAACGCCAGAAATTTTTTTGCTAAAAATTGTACCATAACGGGACGAACGGGAAAAATTGTAACATAACGGGGTGAAACGTAACGGCGCACCTGGTGTATTTTATGCAATTTTTAAGCAAAATTTCATAAATAGACCGTTAAAATGGGAATTTTTTTGTCCTACTTTGATAATGATTTCTACTTTATAACAAAGCACGATTATTGATTTCTCGTCTACCAGCGACATATCGTGTCTATATATTTGAAATGAATATCACAGTAATTATCACATAGATATCACTGATAACTTTACATAATGATTTTTAAAATCAAATGTATAATTTATATATGGAAGTATTAAAGTACATACGGAACCATACTTGTATATATAAGTTATACGTGAACTATACTGGGGAGATTGTTGGTAGTTTAACAAACCTCAAATCATCTTTCCCAATCTTTTACAAAAGTACATATGGTAGATATTAAAGAAGTGGGAAAATTGAAAATTTTTCGAAAAAAAACTGGTAAAGCCGAGTTTCGACTCATTTGAATGTGCCACCTACGCGCTGACCGGTTAAAAAAGTTCTTTTGCGTAGGTTGAAGACTTCAAACAGCTCTCTAGGGGGCCCTGGTGGTCCAAATCAATTTTGAATAGTCAGATCGACGCAGTTTGACGAGCTATACAACTTGGCTTTACCAGTTTTTTTTCGAAAAATTTTAGATTTTCCCAGTTCTTTCATATCTACCTATAGAGATATCAAACACTGTATAATAATATTTTTTGTTTAAAAACATTACCAGATAAATTTTAACCACGTTAAAGCGTTTAACCAAACTTCATTATTTCCTTTGACAAAGTCGGATAATCTCAATTTAAACCTTAACCTTCACGCTTTATTTGCCACAGTTTATCACGGTACGGTAACATTAAGACTTCCCTTAAATCATATCCTTCCCTTAATAATATAATTTTAAATCTTTTTGATGGAGTTTAAATAAGGGTATAAACGTATTTGGAAAATAATAGCCTATAATATTTTTATCACTATTAGTAATACAGTCCTTGCTCCCAAATCGTTACGATTTGTGGTTCAAAAAATCGTAACGATTTGGGATCATGACGTCATTTCGTAACGATTTGGGATCATGACGTCATTTCGTAACGATTTGGGAGCAGGGACTGTAGGCTAGTACAATGCAGTTTTAAATTTTCTGAAAAAGAGTTGAGTTTTAAAATTCAGTTGATATTATAATTTTTTTTTCAAAGATCAGTATTTTCAAAATTAATATTTAACCTCAACGTTTATGTTTCATTTATGCCAGTTTAGCATATTACGGTAAAATTAAAGACGCCCCTTCCGTAATCGAATTTTAAAAGTCTTGTTTTTCGACGAAAAATCATAATTGGAAAAAACGCACGCCTTAAGTGTGCAAATCATTCTTCTTGTCGGGTACCCAAACTTACGAGTTAAAACTTTCAACAAGAAAATGCTCTTTTCGGAAGCTGCGGCTAGCCAGATCATTTTGCGCATCCGACAAAAAGTCGCTTTCGACATAAAGTACCAATTCCCACTCAAAACAAATTATAGAGCGGAACAATATCACTCAGACACCATACAAAATGCTACACAGAAACAAAACAACGCCGTATATAAATCAACTTACCAAAATAATTTAATCCCCTAGTGATATAAAATGAGTTTTTTTTAAGAATTCGGTACTGTGGGTTTACATTTTTCAAGCAGAATATTCCGTATGATGGTGCTGAGACTGTCCCGCTTCCAGCCATTTGTAACGCTAGTTTGGCATCACCGGGAGAGTCTGAGCACCATCATACGGTATCTCTCAAAACCTCAAAATTTCCGCTTTTTTATATTTTTTGTTTCGTTTTTGCGAAACTGATCTGGTACGGCGGTGGTGCTTTCAAAATAAACTACAATGCACACGTTAAAAACCCGTTTATGAGTACTTTCGCGACCACACCATTTGGTCGCGAATTGTTGTTCATAATATAGTTTCGCGAAACCTCACCTAAAACACCCTTTCGCGACCATGTGGTCGCGAAACCATCTTTGGAACAACGATTCGCGACCAAATGGTGTGGTCGCGAAAGTACTCATAAACGAGTTTTTTTCGCGACCATTTGAACCACTCCCGTAAGAATCCCTTAGTCCAAATTTGGACTAAACGCCCTTGTGACCATGTTAAGCGTTATATATAAAATAAAACATCCGTTCCGTTTTATGTTTTATATTTTTCAGCGATTTTCGATTAAGCCCGGTTTACGATTATTTTCGGTCCATTGAGGGCGTTTAATCCAAATTTGGACCAATGGAACCCTAGGAGTTAAGCTATACTAAAGTTAATCCTGCAATTGAATTCAAAGGCTCCAAACACAATCACATTTTTTTACTTTTTTTGGAGTTTTGTCAAAAAAGTGCGTACTATTAAAAAACTATTCCATTTTTTTAATGTCGGTTTAGTTTGGACATATTAAAGTAGCAATTCCCACTCAAAACAAATTATAGAACGGAACAGTGTCACTCAGGCTAAAGCAAAAATTGTCGGCGATAAAATAAAAAGAAAAACGCCGATTTTATGGCATTTATGTTTTGTATAAAAATGATGTCACGAATATTTGAAAGTAAGTTGTCAACAGATAAAAAAAAAGTGGCGAGATGGCCATGATTGAATAAAGGGGGGGCCCGGGGTTAGAGTGGGGGTGAAACAGCAAAATCGATTTTGACCGAAAAAGACAGGTGACAAAAACCGGACAAAATCCACTTTGAGGCTACTTAGTGCACTTAATATAAGACTGGAGGTCTTCTAATGAGCACGCAGAAAAATAAATACAAATCGTACCTGATCAAAACATAGTACGCCACAAGGCTGTATTCATTTTTTAGAACAATGACTAAGGCGCTTAAAAATATATAAGTACATACCAGACAAAAGTTCAATAATATCTACTTTTTTGCGTCTTTTTAGTTACTCCAGAACTGGACAGTTATTAAAAATCAACACAATCAAAGCATTTGTTAAAGTACATAATTTTAACTATAGTCGTCGTCCCCAATTCGGCAACAAAAAGTTGAAAATTTTTTTGCCGAATTTGGGTAAACTTGCCGAATTGAGGACATTTGGTCTTTTCAAGGAAAAGTGGGTAAGCGGTAGGGCTGCCAAGTNACATTAATTCGCAATAATTCAAAAAAAATGGTATAGCCAATTTTCTCGAAAAGTTGAGGAGGGGTCACCAATACCCGTTTTGTCTTACGGGGCCTCCATATGCCTTAAATCGACGAAAAAAACAAGTTGCGTGTCTATTTACACGCACTTCCCCCTGGGAGTTAACTATAGTCGTCGTCCCCAATTCGGCAACCAAAAGTTGAAAAAATCTTTGCCGAATTTGGGTAAACTTGCCGAATTGAGGACATTTGGTCTTTTCAAGGACAGGTGGGTGAGCGGTAGGGCTGCCAAGTAAGGGTTGGTTTCCCAAAACAAGAAATCTAACATAATTCGACTTTGTATGTGCTAACGAAGTCTTTCAGCCAGCTTTATTATCAACAATATGGGGTATTCTAATGTTCGACACCTTATAAGGTCAAGTCACTATAAAAAAAGTTAATTAACGTCAAGTCAGGTATTAAGATCACTTTGGTATGTTTTTTTACTGTATATTACCATGACGTATCAACTATATGGTAAACTGCTACCAATGTTATACCGTACAAGATATGTAGTCGGTGGTTTAAGCATTAATTACATTCTTCTTAGATTTTTTACTATAATTTATTTTAGAGAGCTACTTTGGCAGAATAAATTCAGAAATGCATAAAATTAGTTAAAATCTATAAAAATATTTGGCTTGAAATTGACGATTTTTTATATTAACTACTGTATGTTATAAAAATATTGCTTCAAATCGCGTTTTGCTCTTTTCCACGTAAGGAATTCGAATATTTGAATGTTTTTTGAATGTCTGATTTTAACAAGTTTTCGAAAAATGGAATAACATCTTCCTAATACCAAATGATACCCTAATCAGTACGTTTTTATGATTATTCTAACGTTCGTAAGTTCATTTTAAGCCGATATAAAAATCAAATGGTGACCCGGGTAAATCAAGTTCACGGTCAGCTCACCCTCAAAAGCATGAAAAAAATCTTTGCTGATAATTATCATGATTAGAAGTAAGAAAAGCGCTTCTGCTGGCGTCAGACGCCATACCCCTTTTCAATTGGCTCTCACGCTGTTTATTTATTGGTGCATTTAGTGGACAGGTTTGGCGTTGTTTAGTTGTTGACGAGATGCAACATGCGTTTTTTTCATATTTGTAAGCAAACTCGAAAAAAAGCAAAATAACACGAGAGAGATATTCTAAATGTGAAAGAAGACAGAGACTATGTGCGTCCTGTTCTCCGCCAGCGGGCGATCGAGAGTCGAGGAAGAAAACNTTTTTTTTTCTACTATAATTTATTTTATAGGGCTACTTTGGGAGCAAAAAAAAATCCCAGAACAGCTCTATAGAGCCCCTTATGAGTCTATAAGCTAAATTTCGAATATTTGAATGTTTTTGGAATGTCTGATTTTTTCAAGTTTGCGAAAATTGGAATTATATCTTCATGATACCAAATTATACCCTAATCAGTACGTTTTTTATGATTATTCTAACGTTCTTAATTTCGTTTTAAGCGGATATAAAAATCAAACGGTGACCCGGGTCAATCAAGTTCACGGTGAGCTCACCCTCCAAGCCATAAAAAAATCTTTGCTGATAATTATCATGATTAGAAGTAAGAAAAGCGCTTCTGCTGGCGTCAGCGCGCCATACCCCTTTTCAATTGGCTCTCACGCTGTTTATTTATTGGTGCATTTAGTGGACAGGTTTGGCGTTGTTTAGTTGTTGACGAGATGCAACATGCGTTTTTTTCATATTTGTAAGCAAACTCGAAAAAAAGCAAAATAACACGAGAGAGAGATATTCTAAATGTGAAAGAAGACAGAGACTATGTGCGTCCTGTTCTCCGCCAGCGGGCGATCGAGAGTCGAGGAAGAAAACGCTATTTTTTTCGGAGTTTTTTTTTTGAGCCGCGTGGATGTTGCGGCGGTCTAGTTTTGTTCGCGAGTGTGTGGTATAATGAAGATTTTGCCACTCGCGCTCGATAGCGAGGGGGGCCGCTGCCTGGTGTGGTAGACTAGTATTTTTTGGACTTGACGAGCGCGAATCTGTTTGAATTTTTTTTTCTCCTTTTTTTTCTGGTCAAGTTCCGTTGTTCGAATAGGCGGTGTTGCGCCTCAGAGAGCCCGCTAAAGAAACAAAAGCAAAAAAAGGGACTCCCCGTACAGCGCCTTATGGAGTAACGATACATACATCTCTACCTCCACAAAAGTCTCAAAACACAAAACTCCATATTTTTTTTTTTGCTTTTTGCTCTTTAGATTTTGATCAACCTAACGCGTTGAGCGAGAGAGTAGAGGGTGATACACCGCCTCTAGTAGGCACCATTAACTCGGAGCTACTACCAGAATAAGCCCTTGATCATTGTCGCCCACTAAGCGACCAGAATACACACTAAGGAGTTAACACTCTCTGCATCCACAAAAAAATATTGCGCACACCCTTATTATTATTATTTTTTTTTTTGAAAAAAGTGTTTTTTTACGAAAAAAAAAAGTGTTTGAAAAAAAAAGTGATACATTTTTGTTTGCGATATATATAGAGAATTTCACAGCATCAACCTAGAGAAGAACATTTGACGAAAGTGAATTTTTTTTTCTTTTGGTTTCGAAATTTTTGGTTTCGATAATCGAATTTTCGACCGCAATTTACCGAGGTAGGTAAAGTAAACAACAAATATTATGATGTGAATGAAAATGCAATTAAAATAATTACATTTCTCTTATTTTTACTTCGCGTCTAAACACACAGAAAAAAATAAGCAAATGTCAGAATAATAAACACAATTCTTGTTTTATTTGAAAGTCTATTTGCGAAACAAGGTTGCGAACGTTTCGGAGCCCCTGTTCCGTTTTTTTTTGTTCTAGTCGCTTATTATTTTTTTTTCTCGCGCCCCTTTTCAGTTCTTTTTTTTTTGCTTTTTTTTTAATGAGCTTGACGGTAATTAATATATTTTAATTTTTTATTAATTTATTTATTCTGTTGATGGTTGGTTGGGCTGTTGTAGCGGTTATGTCAGTGCGGTTGGGCCCCTTAGTCTGGAACAACCCCATTACCGCCACTTTTCGCGAACAAATTAAGCCAAATAACAATTCCACAAACAAAAAAAGATAGACAAAAAAGATTGATTTTTTTTTCGCCATGTTGTACAAAACTAAGAGGGCTGAGACATCAAATGCATTGGGTAAAGAAAGAAAAAAAAAATAATAAGTGGCGGGGGGTGAATTCATAATGAGATCTAATTGTTCATACTTCTCCGAATAGGGAATGGAGACACTTGGCGATCTAAAATATATATCTCTTACGCGCACGGTTGTCATAATTTGTACAGTATGTGCTGAGCGATGCTGTTTTCTGATAATTGATCTCACATATGATGTAAGGGGCTATTGCGTATAAAATTGAAATTTGTCCCGCGACTTTTGGCCGCGACTTTTGACGGGGCCGCCTGGTAACAATCTACACTCCCCCTCATGATAAGGGCCCCCACGATAAGGGCCACCTTGGCCCGCTTTCTCATAATAATGGCCACTTTCCCATGATAAGGGCCACTTTTTCGACAAAAAAGTTTTTTTCTCATAATAAGGGCCAAAATAGGCATTTTTGGCCCATAAAATGGCCCTAATCATGGGGGGGGAGTGTATGTTTTTTTCCTAATTTGCTCTTAATAATTCCGAAATTAGTCCAGGAATGGCTGTGATTGGCTGCCCAGCCAAAATTACATAACTCACTTTTACCTTAGCACGAGCGTCGCGCATATTATTGATAAGAACTGAGATTTTAATCGGTACATACCAAAAACCTAGAAAAAAAAACTTTACGCATTGATTTAAACTAGCCTAAATTGACGTCTCATTATCTTCAGAATTTACAGCTTAAATTAATGTGGTGTCCAGCGCGTATTTGTAACGATATTGATTATATAAAATTTGAGCCACAGCTATTTATTGTGTATAGCTATTATTTGTGTGTATGGGCGATTTCTCAGTGCTAAAATTGACGAGTAATTCCATTTTCACTTTTTCGCCGTTTTCAGAGAAAAAAGAAAATTGATATCAAAAAAGTAACAACAAAACAATTTATATCAAAAACAACAACAAAACATATATATATATCGAAAAAAAGCTAAGATTTTTTTTAACCTGTTTGTCGTTTACGGCTATTTTGGTGCGATTAGACGTTATAAATAACTTTTTGAGTGTGTGAGTACTTTAAAAATATATAGCTCTGCTTACATGTGCAGATTCTTTTGACAATTCAAAAATAAAATAAATAAATATTTTGCGTCTTCAAAACAACACAAGAATAAAAAAAAATTTGGAAAGTAAACACCATAATGATATAAAACGAAATGAGAGATTAATAACATTGAGATAAATTATCCAAAATGGAGCGATACAAAATGGCACCGGTTGAATTAGTATAAAGTGCAAACCGAATATTGTCTAATATGAATTACCTTTATGTAAAAGGGGGAATGAGTCGGACTTTTCCAGCTAGTTAGTTGTATTCGAAGGAAATTTATTGATTGGAAACGTTCGATTTGTTCTCTTTTCTGCATAAGCTAAGTTATTATTACAGGGGTCGGCAAATAAGGGTCGCTTTATCGAGAAAAATTTTCTCGTGGACACTTTTTCTTAGTTTTTGATCCGATTATGGTCCATATTTTATGAATATGATTAATTAGAATTTTAATTAACTCAAATTTTACCTTTAGATTCAAAAATCATAATTGTGTACAATAAGAGCAGTAAAACAGCTTAATTTTTAGTTCGGCCAATAAGGGTCGTTTTTCAAAACATCAAAGCGACCCTTATTTGGCGAACCCGTGTAATAGAATTCAGTATGTAGTTTATTCCAATTCAAACCCTGGCATGATATCAACTGTTTTTTCTATTATAAACATAATTATATACATATATATTATTGTGTACAAGAAAGCGCGGAATATTTTCAATATTTCTTTGACCTATAAAGCTCAAAATGCGACAGATTGTAGAAAATCCACATGAGTATTTTGTGTGTGTGTATTTTATGTGTTTTAATTTTATTTCGATTTACTTGAATGTTCAGAACATACGACGTAGAAGCATGGAGACCATCTGACGATTAGCCGCGTGAATCGTTTTATGGAATCGGTAAGTTTGCCACTTTAACTTGAAAGATGGATTTTTTTTGTGTATATTTGCCGCACATATACTTTTGTACAAAATTGCTTTTTTTCTTAACATAAATCCGTATTTTATCGTTTTCCGTTATATTTGATGAAATTTGGCGCGGTTAATGGCAACCCGGTCATAAATTCGATGGTTTAGGCTTCTTTTAGTTAGAACTTTAGTTTTTGTGAGTTAACCGGTCATATAGGACATATGGGCACCGTCTGAATTGGTATTTTTTTTGTCATTTCTGGCGAAAGGGTAATCCGCCGAAAAACAAAAAAGACCGATTGAGAAGGTGCAAATGTGAGAAAAATAATTTCTAGTTCGATTCGACTAATGTGTTTTAGAGCTGAAAGCAAACCGGTCTTATTACCCCCCACGCAATAAGTAATCTTATTATGACCGGTTTGCTTTCAGCTTCAAAACACATTAGTTTTGGTAAAAAAAGGTACTATTGGTTAAAATAATTAGTCATCATTCTATTGGTCAAAATAATTAGTCATCATTCTATTGGTCAAAAAAACTTACTTTTTTCAAAAATATTCTCACAAGCTTCAAAATAGATTTTTTTTGTCTTGAAAAGTGGTCTAATTTATATATGCGACTGTATTACTTTGTTTGAATGTTCAAAAACCTAAAAATCTAAATTTAACGACCCATTGACGATTTTCGACACCAGTAATGAATTTACAAATAATGAAATATTTTTTTTTCTGGTGTAGGTCTTAAAAATGGACATAGTTAGTTTGTAGCACCGCCAACTTACAAGATTGTGTATACTTTGACGCCTTAAAAGCAACAAATCCTTTTTCCTCCATTTTTTTTTTGTTCTTTTTTTTGACTTGTGTGTTTAATTTTAACTTTGCTTGTTGCTTTTATTTTTCTTCCGGACAAGGTACCATTTCGTTCACGCTTTTTTGGCGGAAATGTGCGGTCAACCAAACAATAAGCGTTTGGGAGTAAGACGGAAAAAAGGCAGCAAAAAAAAAACTAACAAGGCAAGGACAAATTTAAAATGTTATAATCTCATTTTGCGTTCGATTAATGTTCGATTTTGCCCAATTGTGAAAAAAAGGGAACTGGGTGAATTTCAAACCGTATTTTGAAACTTAACCACAATAATACACCTCTAAGTTGGCCGACAGGGCGGAAATGGAGCGACACCATTCAGATTGAAAACTTCCGGACAGCAAAATTAAAAAAAACGCCAGCAAATTATGTTTTTTACAGAAACACAAAAAAAAAAGTTACGTTTATTGACAAATATTTTTTGAAAGCCCTGTTTTTCACCACATCCTGACCGAATACGTGTTTTGGCACACGCCAAAGATACAACGAACTTTTGTAGGAACAACAAGTGTAGGAAGGTAGTCATTTTTGACAATTTTTTTTTGTTATTTTTTTTTTATAAAAAAATGGTTGTCAGTCGTTGATCTTCGTAAATCGGATACACCCATCAGATTGGGTCGAACAGGGCCGCGTTGGTCTTTTGAAAAACAGACCCTTATTTGGTGAACCCGGAAATAGGAAATTCTAGTGTTGTTACTAAACCTATCTATTTTTTTTGCATATTTGATTATATATTGAATCATATTATACAGTCCTTAGTCCTTTTCGGGACGTTTCGGTTCTCGAAAATAGCGTCCGAAAAGGGAGTATCGTCACAAAAAGGATCATTTTTCTATCAGAATGGCCCCATTTCGGCCGAAAAGCCTCCCAAAAGGGGCCATCGTCTCCAAGAGGAGCGTCCCAAAAAGGAGTAAGAATATCAAATCTGAGTTTATTGATATCTTAAATGTTTTTAAGGAATAAAATTCTCTAGAAAAAGGACCCTAATGATATTTGGCTTATGATATTTGACGCCACCGACCCTTATTTGGTTTTTTGAAAGTAATCAAATATTCGAAAAATTAACTCTTAACATTAACTCGTTTTTATAAACAATTTTCTTTATAATTTGGCTAGCCTTGTTGTTTTAACGATATATATTTATAATTGAATTACTGTTTCTTCGAAAGTAGAACAGAAAAAAAAATGCGAGCAACTTGAAAATCAACCCGGATTTATTTATTTTTGATCTCACTCTGCGGTGATTTGAAACGCTACAACGTTACAAAACCGGGGTAGGGTTGCAGAAACCAGAAAAAAAAAACACAATATTTGTTTCTTTCACGAACGATCGCGAATTTGACAAAAACGGGATTTGTTAATCCGATTTGATGTATTTGTACGCGACTTACAGGGCAATATTTACAATTGCATTATGAAATAGAGTCGGTTAAGATGTCTGGGTCGCTCTTTAAGGGCAAATATGAATCTGACACCCACACTAAATATATTTAACTTTTTTTTCTTCTCACTAATGCATCTAAAATATGTTTGAGACACAAACTTCTAAACATATGTCGTTTTTAATTATTTCGTCATAGGGAGGTTAAAGTTATTAGCTAATCAATTTTTATATAATGTGTTTACAAGCTGAAAGCGACCCGGCCATATAACTTCCCACGCAATTATGATATAGTAATAAGATAACTAATTGCGTGGGAGTTAATATGACCGCGTCGCTTTCAGCTTGTACACACATTATCATATTTAATAGAAACTAATTAGAAAAACGGTTATAATATACAGGGTGGTCTCACATTAAGGAACGGTTTGCTACTTTTGACCAAAGTCCACTTTTGTCCCTTAATTTGAACTTTTTGACCCTTTTTTCGAAAAAAAGCGTCCCTTAATTTGAATCTTTTTGGTAAAAGTGCCCCTTAATTTGGTGTCCCTTAATATGAGACCCCCCTTTAACCGCAAAAAAGAAGAATGATTATTTTTTCGCTAGTTCAATTATTATTGACAATAATTTATTGTGGTATAAAAAATAGACCAAACGAAGCCTTCTCACCAATTTTAGTGATTTTGAAAAAACAATATTAATAATATTATATTATATTCAGCAAAATTATGGTGAGAGAAACCATATTGACGGTTATGCTAAATAATGTTAATTTGGACTCATCATGTCCATGCTCATTGGTCAATGCCACAATATCGATTAATATTTAGTTTATAAACGAGAGCCTCCGGCGTATATGTTCAAATGTGCCAAGTGGCCCATTTTGTGGATTGTAATTCATCTCGAACTTAATACACCCTCTAACCATTTATCTTAACACCAGTTATCCTAACAAAGTTGGGTTATTTCAATAATTTTTGGGCCGAAACGTATAGCAATTTCCAATTATTTTACCAAACGCCCTACCCAATTGTTTTAGCCAAATTAAATTATCTTAACACTTTTGAGGTAAAAAACAGTTGTTAAGATAACTGGTTAGGTGGTGTACATAACGTTTTGAGTCGACCCTGTCATACACTCCCTGTGCCCTTTTCGTGAAATTTCTCTGCCGATAGTCCATCGTAGATTTGGCAATTTAAGTGCACAGGGGTGTATGTTTAAAACTTTATTTTTTGCGCATTCACGGGTTAACTCCCAGGGGGAAGTGCGTGTAAATAGACACGCAACTTGTTTTTTCGTCGATTTGAGGCATATGGAGGCCACGTAGGGCAAAACGGGTATTGGTGACCCCCCCTTTCAAACAGCTCTCTAGGGGCCCTGGTGGCCCAAATCAATTTCTGAATAGTCAGATCGACGTAGTTTGACGAGGTCTACAACTTGGCTTTACCAGTTTTTTTTGAATTAGTGGGAATTAATGTGATTTTTTTAAGTGGGTGTTTATTTACACGCATTTTCCCCCTACGGGTTCCCAAAAACTCCTTCCCCTAAGAGTTAAATAAAAAAAATGTACATCGAGTGATAATGGGAATTCATTCATTTAGCATGAAAANAAAAAACAGGCACCATAAAGTCATGTCGTGATTTCAAATGTGGCTAGCATTTAACGTAAAACAAATCAACATTGTTATTATCAACATGTTCTAAATATATTCATGTTGAATAAAACAATTAACGTTTGATGAATGTAAAAATAACGCCATTCGAAAATCTAAACAAAAATACAATTTTTTTTGTTTTTTGCTGCAAAGAACAGAACCAAAAAAAAAATGCAAAAATGGTGTGTAAATTATCATAGCAAAAAATGCTCAGAGACAGACAAGTATTTTCACACTTGAATATTTATCAATAACAAACATTTAGGACAAATATTGAACATGCATCCATACAAGGACGCAAACAAAGAAAAACAGTTTTTCATGAAAAAAAAACACACAACACGAAAAAAGTGTACATTTTGGCACTCTTTGGTGTGTATATAAAATAAATAATAAAAATATGCTTTTTTTTTGGAAGCAATTCGACAAAATAGTGCTAAGTAATTACGTAATATTTCTACCGTATTGCCCGCCTATATCGGTACAATCAGTGTTGGAAAAGTTGACCAACGCTCCAAATTTCCCTAACGCTCAACGCAAGCGTTGGCCAACGCTCTGATTTTCCTCAACGCCTAACCGAAACGTTGGCCAACGCTTGAATTTTTCCCAACGCTCCCAACACGTTGGTCAACCCCAACGCACTCCAACGCTTCCAACGCTGGGTACAATCGTATGTGGCCCTTTTTTAATTAGCCAATCAGAAGTCCGAATGATTTCTAAATCTTGTGACTGGTAGCCTACCAGTGGTAGGTCGTTTGTTTATATTTTTGTCGCATAATTTTACCCAAACCTTGCGTAAAAATTTTTTTCCGAAAATTGACTGAAAAATTATTTTTTTTAAATCACGTATTGTTATTAAAAAATTACTTTTTCAACAAAAAAAAAAACTCGCAATACATCAATTATTAACTTTTTTGGGATTTTTCGATTTGGTTGACCGCGATATCATTAAACTATGCGTAAAAATTCCCCGTCACATTTTTTTTTCATCTTTAGTAATTTAAAATGAAACATTTTGGCACTAGATAAAATAAATATACAAATCCATAAAATTATTTTGGTTCAATAGGCCCATTTATAAAAAAAATCAACTGAATTTGGACCAAAGCAAGCAAAAAAAAAATACATAAATGTTTTTGTTATGGCAAAGCCAAAACGTGCATCTTTTTTTTTTGCTTTCGTAATTTAATGATGCATTTTATTATGAAAATAATGGAACTCTAATCTGAACTGATTTATTTTTAATTGGTTCAAAGGTCGCGTCTGTTGCTAAATATTTTCAGTGTTTTTTTTAGTTTATCCAGAAGGAAAAGTGGCGAAAATGCACCACGGTTTTTTCTGGTTCTGTCATTATTTTGTCGATTTTAAAATTTGATGGCCCAAACTTTGTGTATTTATATTTGGTTTTATTTAATACGCCATAAAGTCGGGCTTCAAAATAGAAAATAAGATTGGGTTTATTCAAAAAAGGTTGACAAATTATGTACACTCCCTAACCAGTTATCTTAACACAGTTCGGTTATCGTCACACTTTTTAGACCAAAACGTACCGTGATTTCCAATTATCTTACAAAATGCCCTACCCAATTATCTTACAAAATGCCCTGCCCAATTATCTTAACACTTTTTGAGCAAAACAGTTGTTAAGATAACTGGTTAGGTAGTGTATTTATACGTAAAATTTTCAAATGTGCCTTTAAAATGCTGGGATTCGAACCCACCATCTTCTACTTTGATTTGTTATAAATTTTTAATTTTGGTATTAATAGAGTTATACCGTGTTAACTTTTCGGTTTAACCTAAAAGCGCGTAACTGGTTATTTTATTACAGGGTGAGGTAATATAAATGCTAAGCTGTTTTTTGGTGACTTATATTCGCTCAGCGCAATCGCGAACCAAAAACGGCTTAGCATCAATATTACCTCACCCTGTATGTTTGCACGTTATGACTTTTTTTTCTGCAAAACAGGCGAAAATGCGCAATGGCACGCTTTTTGTATTTCTCGCTTTCTGCCTTATTTTTGTCAGTTTTGTGATTAGGTGGGTGAACTTTGTATATTTTTATTTGGTTTGAATTTGAACGCCATAAAGTCGGCCTATGGTTTGATAGGCTTGTGTTGAAGAATCTGCTTGAAGGAACAGAGAAATTAAAAGCCATTTAGGAGTACCGAAAATACCAAACGAAAATAGAAACAAATAGTCGAGATCGGGACCTTTCAGGCCCATCAGCTAATTTGAAACGCATTTAATTAATGTCATTACAATGTATTAAGCCTTTCAAGCCTTTCGAGCCTCTCAACCAAATTATCTCCAGAATACAAATCCCCGGTTTTCCAAAATTCCGCACCGATAAAACCCGGTTTGACATTTGGCGCCCTTCTTCATTGCCAATTACGTTTTTGTTGTCAAGCACCAAACATATTTTATATTCTAAAATACAGTGTCAACTGCATATTATACACCCCCTGCCTAGTTATCGGGTCATTTTCATAAAGGACGAGCAAAAAAGGCCCGATAACTATGCAGGGCGTGTGTTACGTTTCAATGATCGTGTTTATAAACAATCTTTTTTCCAGTTTCGGTCCCGCTGTCCGTTTTTTTAACAGTCGAGTTTTATGAAAATAAACCACTTAGATTTTTATTGAATTTTTCAAAACTGGTTCATTTTCATAAAACTCGGCTGTTATATGAAAATGCGTGGGTGGGCCATATTTTAGCAATAGACGTCATTTATCTGATTGGTAGATTTTCTTGTATAATAGGGCACGTTTACAAAAAAAAAATCAATTTATCATTCAGATACATTTTCTATGCTGATTTTAAAATTTGTAAAATTTTGATGCTAATTCGACATTTTTTTGTTCTTTATTTTAATTGCTTACCCCACGCCGAAATCAGATTCTTGTCGGTTTCAAAACCAAAATTCATTAAAGATAAAGAAAAAAAAAGAATGAATTTCACAAAGTCCCTAGCACGCCCCACATTGTAATTTATTAAATAAAAAATATATAAATAAAATCAATAAAGCAAACAAGAGCATCAAAGGTGAAAACCGCAGCGTTTTATCTCCATTATGTTCTTCTTGCATGTTTTTTATCTCTCGTTGACTAATTATATTTATATTTAATATTTTCATATAATAACAATAAAACAACGTTAAACGCGTGAAAACATCACTAAAATTAAACAGAATTTTTTTTTTTGCTTTTTATTAATGCTGGCGGTGCTATTTTTGATCTTTGACCAAACTCAGTCGTCACATTGTTACATGCCATGTTCCTATTTTCAAAATAATCATTTTGTTTAGGGGGGTGTGGTGTTGAAATTCGGCAGAAATAAATTTCGACATGTTTTATGTTTTTGTTGTTGTTTTTTTTGTCGGTTGAAAAAGATTTTTTCAGCACTTTTAGTGGGATAAATTTAATGCGCTCAAAATGCCGGTATGAATTCTTATTTATTGTTTTTCTATTATCTAATTCTCAGCAGTAAAATTCGTATAGTCATACGCCGTTATTGAACCAAAAATGTCCATTTAGCTTTTTTTTATATATATTTTTTCAAAAACATAAAACATAGGTTGGTGGGTCGATTCCAATACTTTTCAAGTATTTTTTTTTCAAAAACATAAACCATAGGTTGGTGGTTCGATTCCAATACTTTTCAAGTATTTTTTTTTTCAAAAACATAAACCAAAGGTTGGTGGTTCGATTCCAATACTTTTGAAGTATTTTTTTTTTCAATTGGCCATAACTTCTGGTCCAAAAGTATAAGGAAATGCAGGGGAACAATCCACACCTTATATACAACATAGGCAAATATAAATGAGAATTCGGCTGAATTTTGCATATTTTTTGATTATTAGTTAGCTGTAAGTGCTCTTTTGTCGTTGCGGTTATTGTATACTTTGATTGTGATTTAGTAAATATGTTTTTTATTCAACATTTCAATTATTTTTTTGTACTTAAAACAAGTCGAAGGAGAAAAAAAGATGATTTACGAATTTTGGTATCGTTTTTCACCAGGGAAATGGTGATCAGTCTCTCTTGTACATTCAAGCTGAGTGCTCTCAAAAGTACTACCGTTTGAAAGTATTGCTTATTTGAAACAAATGAAACACAAAACGTAAAAAATATTTGTTTCTAAAAAATAATGTTAGAAAAGTTAGCTTTTTTTTTGTATTTCTAATTCGTCTCACTTGACTGTGGTTGACGCGACAGAGACTAGTGATTTTGTCTAAATATATATTTACTGTTTTAACTTTTTTTTATTATTCAAAATGTAATTGCAAGATATTCCAAAACAAATGTAATTTTTAAATAACAAAAAAAAACTGATGATTCGGAATTGAATATGAAATCTTCTACATACGGAGTCATGGGTTCGAATCCCCGTGTGATCTATTTTTTTTAATTCAACAGAGTCGCTTTTGTCATACGAGACGGTTTTTTTTGATGTTTTGTCTTAAAAATATCATATGAGACGTATTTTGTGAAATTAAAAGCGTCCAAAGGAAAATAAGGACTGTATTTGGGTTTAATATTTTGTCATTTTGCGTAGACATATATACATAGCTTATGTAACGTACAGTCCTTAACCATTTATCGGACGTTTTTTGTTCTTGAAAATAGCGTCCGATAAATGGTGAAGGACTGTAGGTAAGTTTCTAATGGTTATTCTAAATCAAAGATAAATTAAAAAAAAAATAACTTTTCAAAAAAAAAATGACTTATTCTGTCTTTACTTGGACTGGGTCGAAAAAGGGGAAAATGGTTGACGCGTTCTAAATATATATTTACTGATTTAATTTCTAGTCCCTGATTTTGATCTCTTATTTAGATTGTTGACGAAAATTTTATTAAAAATATATAAATAGAAAAAAAAGGAACGCATATTTTTTCAAAATTGGCATTATTGGCATGCAAAATGGTATTCAACCAGTTTTTATCTGGTTAGGCGGTTTAAGCTAGCTCGATGGACATAAACAATTTTTATTTCATAATTGAAGAATATAAACTTTGCAAATACAAAAATCATATATATTTGATTCTGATTTTTGTTTATTTTCCGTTATTTGGCTCGTATCCGTTTAAAATATACATGCAGATTTTTTTTTCAAGTCGTATGTTTTTTGTTTTAAAATATCCTCCTTGGAATTTTCTTGGGACTCCTTTATCTAAAAATTCTTATATTTTTTATAATAGATAAATCATACACATTTCAAGGTTTTTGTCAATTATTGACGAGCAATTTTTCTGTTTCTTATTGTGTGTGTTGGGACACCAAGTGGTTTTAGTCGGACATGATAGCGATGCGGTGAGTCATTTGCGTGGTTAAAGGACGCTAGCCAATAGGAAGCGCCTATAAAAAATCATGAGCCAATAGGCGTCGCTTGTAATTCAGTTACAGACCTCAGCGCTTATTACAGGCTCAGGTAGTATAGATGCTAAGCCGTTTTTGGTTCGGGAGTGCGCTGAGCGAATATAAGTCACCAAAAAACGGCTTAGCATCTATATTACCTCACCCTGTTAATGAACAATATTGTAGACTCAATATTTTTAAATGAAAATGTGTTATTTAATTTGAATATATTTATGAAAATGTCCCTAAATTAAAGTAAGCTTTGTTTAATGTTATACATTAAACTTGCTTAAATACGAGACCCGCTGTAATAAATTGACGGTGTCTTGTGAGCGATTGAACATTGTGTGCGCGCAGGAGTTAAGTAACTTGGCCTATTGAGTCAGAAAGACAAAAAAAAACTAGGCATATTTTTAGTACATTCAGACGGTGTTTGAACAGTGCCTATTTATTTTCTATTTTTATAAACACTTTTCATTTCTTTTTGATCTTGACAAGTTTACAAAATTATGGAAACATAATATTTATCGAAAACAACAAAAAAATAATAAGAAAAACCGACTTTGATTATATTTTCTTGTCTTTTCCATGCTTTTCTGTCTGTCTTAACGCGGTTGGACATGAATTCTAGTACCATAAAGAGTGAAAGCAAAAAAAAAAAGCAAAAAAAAAATAAAAAAAAAGTTACAAGTTTGTCAAATTGAGTTGCGATTTAGGCATGTTTACTTCATTCAGGAAAAAGCACTAGAGCAACAGCGCGAAGGAATTTGTAATTTTCCCAACGATTATGTTGTGTTGACGATTCGAAAATAAAATTTACAATTTACAAATTCAAGTGGCTTAATGGTTTTATTATGGTGTTCATAAATAAATATCATGGTGACGTAAAAATGTAAAAAAAAAAAAAGTGAGGTCTTTTTAGAATAAAACCAAAAGAAATAACGTTTAGAGCAAAACCAACATTGTATATTGTATAACGTCTAGGGTCCTTTTTTTCTAGAAGATCCATTGGCCATAAGGACCAATATGTCCTAATAAAAGTACATAATTTGTCAAAATAAACAATTTGTTTTTCGGATCATTATGGTTTATAATTTGTCTAAGTTGACATAGCACCAAAACGTGTGCAATAAACGTTATACTGACAAAAATATGCCTAATTTAAAAATATGAAAACGAAAATTTTAAAACACTTAAAACGGTTTTTCCTCGTTTACTATTTGTAATTTTGAAAAACTAATGGCAGATTCGAGCTTTTCCGGTTGAATTTACTTTAAAATGGTGTTAAAACCGGTATTTTTGCGTTTCAAGGCTAAAACCGCGAATTAGCGGTTATTTTGTAACATGAACCAGAAAATAGAACTTTTTTGGTTAAAGTCGTTTTGACCGGTTAGTACCGCATTTAACTTTGAGTATATACGCAAAAAAGCTCTCATTAGTGAAAAAAGTGGCGCTTTTTTGTTTCTTAACCCACTGACACTGTTTATTAAAATCGTCTTTTATCTCTTCGAGGTGTCCTTAGCAAATTAGTAGACTTTGTACAAGTTTAATCTTTAATTGTATCGGCAGTATTTGACTCGATTATGATGTTGTTTTTTTCCTATTTTACCCTAAAAAAATGAAAGAAATAAAGAAAATTGGCGTCAATATCTCTCGGATTTGTGAGTTCGCGCCCTCTGAATCATTTGTTCTTTATTTCGACGCGTCCAAATAAACACTTACCCAAAATCGCTTGCTTGTTCCATTATCATTTTTTTTGCTGTCCGTGAAAGAACCCAAAAATCAAAAGTGCTTACTTTAATTTAACTCCCGTCCGTGTTATAATCCCACCACGACTACGTTTGTAAAGCTACGAGAAGCGCCAAATGACCATTTTTAAGGTCGTCAAGCACAAACATGTCATCGATTTTTGTGTATTTTTTTTTCTTCGACGACACTTTTTTCTTTTGGTGAAATAACAAAATAAGCTAAATAAAAACACTTCGAACTTGATTTGTTGCAACAAATAACCAAGAAATCCGCACCCTAATCCGGAAAATTTTAACACACGCGACATTTGGTTCATTGAGGCATTTTGGCACGGGATTAAATCGCTTCTTACTCTTCGCCGTTTCTAGAGACTAGCCCGCGAAAGGTGCCAAAGAACCTTTTGCGTG
>SCLG01000357.1:26973-45393 GCA_004367875.1 Oikopleura albicans
TTAACACACGCGACATTTGGTTCATTGAGGCATTTTGGCACGGGATTAAATCGCTTCTTACTCTTCGCCGTTTCTAGAGACTAGCCCGAGAAAGGTGCCAAAGTCACTTTTGTGTGTGCGCTGGTACCATTGCTGTCGGTAAATTTTTAAGCCCTTAACCGTTGGAGACCATTTAGAAGAAAATGGTCAAGTTTTTGTTTTAACCACGCATAAATCGCCCCGATATTTGTTACTGAGGGGTGTGGTTATAAGGTCGAACCAAAAAAAAACCGACTTGACTCTAATACACTTTAAAAATTACATGACCTTATAACCATTTGAAAAAAGACTGGTGAAAAAGACATTATTTTATGAAAAAAATGCAAAAAGACATGATTTTATGAAAAAAAAAATGCAAAAAGACATAATTAATGTTGAAAAAACTGACTTGACCCTAGTGCAAAGAAAATGACTTGACCTTAGTGTCAAAAATGACTTGACCTTAGTGTAAAAAATGACTTGAACTTAGTGTAAAAAAGATTTGACCTTAGTGTAAAAAATGACTTGACCGTATAACGGTCACATTTTCAGACCGTATAACCAGACCTTGTGTTATTGTTTATTTCACCACAGATATTTTTGACCCCTAAATACCATGAGCAAGAACTCCAACCAGATTTTCGTCAACCCCAATGCAAACATTTCTAAATTTTATATTTAACCGTAATTGTATTCGATGCGTTGGGCGAAATGTCGCGTGGTTACCCTTGACAAAAAAAACACTCGTACCAATTCAATTTGCCCCTCCAGAGTTGATGATCACAGCGAACATCAAAACAAAAATTTCCCACCCGTAATAAACAATAATGCACATGGTAACAGCCATAATATGCCACTTCTTCTTTTTTGAACTGTGACACATGAATTATAAATGAATATTTTGAGTACACGAATAAATTTGCGGCACATCTGGCGTCATCCCCCAAACAAATAACACAAATACTGTAAATAAAACATCATTTTTTTTGAAAAAAACATTATAAAATCCTCGTGTGTATGATAACATGCAGTCCGGGTGCCCTAAACCGGTATTTTTCGTATTTAACTCTCAGGGGAAGGAGTTTTTGGGAACCCGTAGGGGGAAAATGTGTGTAAATAAGCACGCACTTCAAAAATTCACAATCATTCGAAATAATTCAAAAAACTGGTAAACAGTGTTGGAAAAGTTGGCCAACGCTCCAAATTTCCCCAACGCCCAACGCAAGCGTTGGCCAACGCTCGGATTTTTCCCAACGCCTGAATTTTCCCAACGCCCAACGCGTTGGGAATAAAATCTAACCAACGCCCAACGTTCCCAACGCGTTGGTTGGGCGTTGATCGTTGGCCAACGCACCCCAACGCACAACAATTCCAACACTGATGCTTAACGGATAAGTGTAAAACTATTTTAAACAATAAATAGAACATNAGAGTTGATGATCACAGCGAACATCACAAAAAAAATTTCCCACCCGTAACAAACAATAATGCACATGGTAACAGCCATAATATGCCACTTCTTCGTTTTTGAACTGTGACAGATGAATTATAAATGAATATTTTGAGTACACGAATAAATTTGCGGCACATCTGGCGTCATCCCAAACAAATAACACAAATACCGTAAATAAAACATCATTTTTTCAAAAAAAAAAAACATTATAAAATCCTCGTGTGTATGACAAAATTTTTTAATCTGCAGTCCGGGTGCCTTAAACCGGTATTTTTTTCGAATTTAATGCGTAAACCAACATTACAAGCAACGCGGTGAGTCATTTGCGTGGCTAAATGACGCTAGCCAATAGGAGGCGCCTATAAAATAGCCAATAGGCGTTGCTTGTAATTCAGTTACAGACGCTTCGCGCCTACACCTGCGTATTTACCGGTAGAAAAATTTATATTAAAAAAAATGTTGAGAATGATTGTAATTGAACCCGTGACCCTTTGGTTGAAACATTTCCGCGAATCGAGAATGCATTATATTTAACCCCTCGCGTACCATAAAAAAATACTTGGAAATATTTAGAGCCAGACTAATTTTCATACGATTTAGAACATCAAAATAAGACATTTTGCTATTTTGATAACAGTGTGTGCCAGTGACCCATGTCTGACTGTTGGATGCGCTTTGTTGCGTAATTTTACAATCAGATGCAGCGGGTTAAGGCATGCATACTTTAAAGTTGGCGAATCCAAAAATAAACTGACTCATATTTTTGTGTCTTTGTCCCCGCCGAGTTGAGCAACAAATAAAAACGTTTTAATTTATACATGGAATTTGGAAAAGCAAATTTTTACCATCATTTATGAAATACATTTTTTTTTTTCGATTCCTTATTGTTTAAAAATGGAGAAAAGTAAATTATCATAAAGTTGAGCAGCACAAAATACTTCATGATGAGTTTTGAATGGAAAACATCCTAAACATTTTTTTTTAACTGATATATACCGGTGGGGAAAAATATGACCAAATTTATCTTTCCGCGAACAAAAAATCATTTTAGTTACTTACCGAAATAGTTCTTATAGGTCGGGGGTAAATTGGCGGTAGTTCTACCGCCAATTATGAAGGAAAATTGGCGGTAGCTCCAACACTACCGTCAATTTACCCGGTTCGCGTAACTACCGCCAGTTTCATGTTAAATAAATTATTAACGATTAATAATTGGCTGGTCTTACTGGTATCAAAATGTTCATAAAATGTATTTATTCTAACTACCGCCAGTTTGAAAATGGAACTACCGCCAGTTTTGACCAAAATCCGGGAAAATTGGCGGTACTACCGTCAGTTTACCCGTCTCCGTTCTTATAGCCAATAAATACTGTTTAAGAAAAAAGTTAATATTGTTTCTTACAAATATACGATTCGATGGAGGAAAAAAAATAAATTATCATAAAATTGAGCAGGAAAGAAAAAAATACTTCATTGGTATATGGTGGGTTTTGAATTCAAAACATCCTAAACTGCTCGTACGGTTTACAAATAAATGAGACCAAGTAAAAAGAAAATCAATTGGTTTTCTTTTCGACAAAAAAAAAATCATAATGAGGCCTCTTGTATTCAAGGTGGAAAAACATCCGTTTTTGCGGGTTAATGCTGTAATTGGTAAATAATCAAGTTATTATGCTCAAACACTCGGAAGTTTTCACTATTTGTGGCTTTTTGATCTTGAATTGCGAGCTTCAGCGTTAAGATGACGCCAATTTTCTATTCTGTATTTAGTTATTGCTCCCCGTTTTCAAATATGATGACAAAAAATCTGTAATTTTTTTTTGTCATTCTATAGTTTTTCTCTCATGTGCTTGCTTTAGTTTATTTACGTACATTTAAGATAACCAAATTCAAGATAACTGGTGTTAAGATAAGAGTCCCGTCAAAAATTGCCAAAAAAAAGTGATAGAAACAGCTGGGATCGAACCAGCAATGTTAGAGTTACTACCGCGAACACATTTTAATTATCAGTATTGAATTCATAAAAATATTTCCAAATTTTATAGATGATATTCCCAATTTTTTAGAATATCACGTTTTTTTTGTTTATGACATATTTTTTCTTCCGACGTTTCCGAAATAACATCCGTTGTTGCTGTTTTACGTTTTAAAACATTAGAATCAGATTTAAAATAAAACGCAATATTTTTTTTTTGTTCATCTATTTGAATAAAATGTTTTTCGGCATGTAATTTATATTAAGATTTTTTTTTTGCTGTCCATTATTATTTCGGAGTTTGTTGATAAGCTCATTAGTTCCAGTTTTAATCATCATTTGAATTTGTGCCAAGTAAGGGTTCTTTCAACGAACCCAGGTCCTGGTTACATTTTTTTATATTTGAATTTTTGCCTGCAATTCTTTTTAAACACGATTTTCTGGAAAATTCGAAGACCTGTGTTCCCGGGATAAAATCATGGGGAGGTTATACGGTCATTTTGCACTTACGATTCTACTGTGTGATATCCTTAATGTTTCTAACACGAGTTATCTTAACAAAGTTGGGGTATCTTAACACTTTTTGAGCAAAACAGATGTTAAGATAACTGGTTAGGTGGTGTAGATTTTAAAATTAGTCTCTTCAGACAGAAAGGGTTTTCACAATTGTTCGTTGTCCTAAAAAAACCGGTGTCTTCATTAAAACCGTAAAATTTATTTGTGTCTGTTCAAGGTCGTGAACGTTTTCTTACCACCTTTGGTGCGAAAGTTCTTGTTGGGTTGATCCGAAAAGTAAGCAACTTAACGCGAGCACCATAAATTTTGCAAAAAAAAGCGAGTAAACAAATAACAATACGTAAATAGACCGGGAATAATTTGAAAAACATGGCTTAACGCTTCGCAGCCAAAAACATTGCAGCCCCCGCTTTTTAGTACAAAAAAAAAATAAAGAAAATCTACGGAAAAAACTTTTTATTTGTTTTGTTTATTTAACGACCAGCATCGTAATCGTATTCACGCCTTCTCCCCCCTTTTTTACCGTTTTTTGTCACGAACAAGCATGGATGAGAACGTTTTTTGCTTTCATTATATGTTCTAAACTGATTTTTGGAAATTAGTGGGAATTATCTTATTGGCTTGATGTTTTAGTAGCAATCCATTGGTAAAAAACTGAAAATTGTAACTTTTTTGGCAAAATTTTAATTAATTTTTGTCCGAAATGGTGTGTATAGATTTTTACCATTTTTTCCCTAAAAGCAATTTGACCAAAAATATTTTTAATGACCGAAGAAGTAAGAATGATTCGGAAAAAATTGGGCTGTTTTCGAAAAAAACCTAATTGTAAAGTCTTTCGAAAATTCTTGGTTCTAGAATTTTTTTTTAAATCCAATAATTTTTTTGTTGAAAATCCAATAAATTTTTTGGGAACCTCTTAAATTCTCACAGATTTACTTTTGTGTAGTTTTCAAATCAGGTCTAAAAAACAACATACCGTCCCGCAGCAGTTAAGGGTGCCCGTCACGAGTCCGAAATAATCATCAAATAAATATTTTTATTTGCACCGATCATCTTGGCAGTTACCTCTTGAGTTCGTACTTGTTTGTAAATTTATAAGAGTGGGTATCTTTTTTTCGGTACAAACCAGACCGGTTGAATTCGCGAATTTATTTTTTTAATTGAAGTGTTTTGACAAAAATAAAGAGAAGAAGAAAAATGTCGGAAAGATCTCGACTGTCAAAAAAAGTTATCTAAGGGGGTCAACTCGACGTACACCACATCGCATACATCTGTACAACAACACAAAAATAATATAAAATTGTGCGTGTTTTATTTTTGTACTTTTGGATTAAATAAATATGAAAAAAGTGACAGGAAACAAATATGTTTTTTGTTGTATTTTTGGTCGCGCTTCTAGGCGGCATGTTCATGTTGACCAGTTGACACAATCGCCAAAAGCTGGATAAATATGTCTTGTCGCAGTTTTTGGGGTGTTTTGAACTAAAACTATAAAGTTTGTGGCCGAGCAGTAATTATTCGACTTTTTGACTCACTTCACGACCCCTAATGACTACAGTATAGCAAAGCTCAAAATTTGCCAGTTTTATTCTAGAAAATGATAGTAATTTTAACTCCCAGGGGGAAGTGCGTGTAAATAGACACGCAACGTGTTTTTTCGTTTTTTTTCGTTTTTTTCGTCGATTTAAGGCATATGGAGGCCCCGTAGGGCAAAACGGGTATTGGTGACCCCCCTCAACTTTTCGAGAAAATTCGATTAACGGTGTTATTTTTTGCGTAGGTTGGAGATTTCAAACAGCTTTCTAGGGGGCCCTGGTGGCCCAAATCAATTTCTGAATAGTCATATCGACGTAGTTTGACGAGTTGTACAACTTGGCTTTACCAGTTTTTTTGAATTATTGCGAATTAATGTGAATTTTTAAAGTGCGTGTTTATTTACACGCATTTCCCCCTACGGGTTCCCAAAAACTCCTTCCCCCTAAGAGTTAAGCTTTCTAGAAATCAGGTGAACAATTTTAATTTTCTTACGTAATTTATTACAATCATGTATGTTAACATGGAAAATATCACAATTTCGGCATCACCGCGACAGTTAGAGCTCTAACATATGGTACACCGTATGGGGACGCTCAAACGGCAACGGTGACGTCAGACTATTGTTACAAATCATAGGAAAATTGCTCAAAGCCTTGAGCGTCCCCATACCGTATATATACTAATTTATATTATTATATATTAATTTTCCATTATTCCAGCATAATCAACTTGCAACGTAGACTATCTGTTACGATTGGCACAATTGTTCTACACGGTATCTTTATCATAAGTAACAGAAGGAATTTAACACGTTAACACTGTACAAGTTATACATATTCAAGAACATTTAGTAAACTAGTCTTGATCGATTAATTCTGTGCTTTTCGATACACTGAACGAAATATACCATTATATAAACTTGTATAAAATAATTATATTATATAAGACAGTATTATAAATTCTATCCGACACTAGAATTATAATTAGAGTACAAAATCTATTTTTGGAAAAAAAAAATTACAGATTTTTCCTAGAAATTTTTCGATTTTTTTTTTTCGTTTGTGTATTATTTATAAATTTTTCAGACAATTCAACGGTTTTAATTTACATAACCCCCACATATCCTTTTCCCGCCAAAAGTGGACGTTCATTGCCGCTACATCATTTTCTCAGTTTTCTGAATGAGGTAGGGGCAATGAACGTCCACTTTTAGTGGCAAAAGGATATATAATGCAGTTTCAGGCGTCGATAACGGTGTTGTAATGAAACATTTTAAAAAAGGAGACACGTTTTGGCGCTAGAGAGTAGTGAAAAGGCCATTTTCGTGATTCTCCATTTTCGTAGTTCTCCATTTTCGGTCACTGCCTTTTTGGGTGATCTTAGATCAGTCTAACTTGGAAGAAAAATTATTAAGCGAAAAAAGCTATAACGTTTAAGAGGCAACGCTTGTGCCGTTATCGTTAGGTTTTTTTTTATATGTTGGTTCCACACGAGCTCTGATTGTGTATTCGAAAATATACTTCCAGCTATATGAAGGAGTGATGGAATTTAATTGTAAGTTTCTCCGTCGAACCATGAAAATATATTTTGAATCTGGCCACAATAATTTTCGTTATGCTAAATAGTTCTTTTACTTTTTTTTACGAAGTCATCTTTCAATCTTTTTTTAATTTAATTTATTTTTTTTCCGATCGAATCGAAGAAGCCTAAATTACAATTGGAGATTGAATAATCGAGAAAATATTATTTTACGTAGCAAAAGTGTCAAAAGAGAATTATGGTAATTAAAATGATAATTTATTTATTTGTATTAAATTGTATTAAATTAACCCTAAGCCAATTTTTGTTATGTTTCTGTACATGTTGAAATTTTACATAACCCTTTATTGCCATCTAGGTGTTAGCCTGCACAAAATGTTAGCATACACATATAATCTATAAAGTTTAAAAAAAAAGAGAAAAATAGAGACCTAAAATACGTTTTTGAGAAAATGACTTTGCTGTTTTATTCTAAAAGTGACTTTTTGTTAATTTTAACGTTCATTTTTTGGCCGCAAAAGTGCACGTCGAGAGAGAGGGGGCATTATTACAAGGGGCAAGTAATATTTGGAGAAATCACTTGTACAAAAAAGCGCTTGCGGGATACTATGAGTTAAATCCATCTTTTTTTTTCTTGATTTTTTTGATTTATTTTTTCTAGTTACCGCGTCGAAGGCGCGTAATTACGATTGGCGCCTGAACAGAGAAAAAAAGTTTTTTTTTCAACAAAAAGGCAATGGTAATTATTGTAATTATCATTTTTAATTAGCAAATTTGTGATTATTTTTCGGCGGACAGGGGCGAAAAACGCGACATTTTCCGATTGGCCAAAAGCTGAAAATTAGAATTTCCAACTCTATTTTTCTTTTCGCCCTTTTTTTTCGTTAAACGACTATTTTATTTATTTGAATTATGTCCCTTTTTGAATCATGACTTGTGTCGGTTTGATATATTCGAGCGGTTAAAACTTGAGTTTTTTGTGGTTTCAATAAAGAAAAAAAACGATTTCCCTTTTTTTGGCAAATTTAACCGCTAAATAAAATCAGTTTTCACCCTTGTTGTTCAACAGGCCCACCCAATTGGCCAAACACAAAATAATGTCGGAATTAGAATTTGTCAGACTTCAGATTTTTTTGTTCACTGATTTTTTCTGTCAACTAATGGAATAATTTTTGGGTGTATGTCTTCTTAATTAACGGAAATTTTGGGTAGTACTTTTGATCAACTATTTACATTTTACATATAGTATTTTACATATATATACCATGGCATACATTAGACCGCATAATCGATCTAATTGTAATCTATGACCGAGTTTTTAAACATCCAATTTTTGTCAAAATATATAAATATCGAAATTGAATGTTCGAAACAACGTACACAAATGAGATAGAGATCAAAAAACGTACGAAAACGTAAAAAAAATACATCGCTTCAGAAATTCTTCAAAGAAGTATTATTTTCTTCTAGAATGTGAATTAAAATGCTGTTTACTGGAAATAAACTTTTCAGATCGTTTTTTGACATCATTTGAAAACAACACTTTTATTATTTATACAACACTTGGACTTTTTGAAAGTGGGATTTTTTTCATTTTTAAGTAAAGAAAATCCCACTTTCATAAAGTCCGAGTGTTAGTAAAAAAACATTTTTTTTTGAAAACCGCCTTATTTAAAAACATGCGTGTAAAAGGATAATTTGACTCTAGTTGCCCAATAAAATTCGACCAATCTGATTGGCTAGAATTCTAGAAATTTTCCATGATCCAGGGCTTTATCTTGTTTCATTGGCTAACAGGGAAATCATCTTAAGGAGGGGTCAGTCCTGTTGTGTACAAACTGAGTCCATTTTTTGTCACACATTTGATGTTTAAAATATCAATAAAATTTGTGCACGGACGATCAGCATGAATGTGTATATATTAATGCATTATTGAAATTATTTTAATTTGATATATATGTTGATATACGCTTTTTCGACATNGATTTTTTCTGTCAACTAATGGAATAATTTTTGGGTGTATGTCTTCTTAATTAACGGAAATTTTGGGTAGTACTTTTGATCAACTATTTACATTTTACATATAGTATTTTACATATATATACCATGGCATACATTAGACCGCATAATCGATCTAATTGTAATCTATGACCGAGTTTTTAAACATCCAATTTTTGTCAAAATATATAAATATCGAAATTGAATGTGTCGAAACAACGTACACAAATGAGATAGACATCAAAAAACGTACGAAAACGTAAAAAAATTATATCGCTTCGGCCCACACAGCAATTCTTCAAAGAAATATTATTTTTCTTCTAGAATGTGAATTAAAATACTGTCTACTGGAAAATAAATTGTCGACACCGTTTTTTTTTTGTCAGTATTTGATTGAAAAATAGAATAGAAAATAATTACGATGTGTCAATTTGACACTGTCAAGGCTCAAAATTAACCGTTTTTTTATTCTAGAAATTAATACGCATCGGGGACGAAATTCATCGCTTTTCTCTTTCACAATTATTTTTCTTGGTATTCGAATTATACACGTGTATAAATAATATAAAAGAAGACATATTTCTAGAATCAAAAGCGGCAAATTTTGATATTTGACACATTATTGCAGGTGACCAATAGAACTAGAAAAAAAAACACTTTTATTATTTATACATCTTTAGTAAAAAAGTTTTCTGAAAACCGCGGTAGTTCGTGAACATGCGTGTAACATGAGAATCTGATTTATTTGTGCAAAAAAATTTGACCATTTGATTGACTAGAATTCTAGAAATTTTCCATGATCTAGGGCTTTATCCTTCATTGGCCAAGATAAATAATCTTAAAATATCAATAAAATTTGTGCACGGACGATCAGCATGAATGTGTATATATTAATGCATTATTGAAATTATTTTAATTTGATATATATGTTGATATACGCTTTTTCGACATACACTTTTTTTCTTACAATCACAACATTTAGCACCTATATATATTGTATGTAGTCATTCTGTGCTACATATTTTACTAACTCACTATCGAATAATTAGATTTGATCGTAGATATGGGATTTCTTCAATAAATGGTTATAATATTGTTACGTAAACCTTACGCATAACTTTTTTTCCTCGATGAAATAAACACAATCATATATCCAATACTTTGTTATTGAGGAATGAGCTGCTTTTTTTTAGTTTTAACTAAAAACAATTTGATAAATGGTAAAATTAAAATCTAGTAATTTTCAAGAGAGATTTTTTGTATTTTGGACATTTACGGACCATGTACGCGCTTAAGTTAACACCCTGTAAGTGAACCAATAATTTTCTAAATCAATTTGCTAATCACAGTATTTGCTATCCAAAATGGAATGTTACTAGAACCATGGCGCTTATGTTAACATTATTTTATTGTGAAATGTGTCAACTTTAGCGCGCACTGGTGTATTTCGATGAACTTCATTTCATATCAGGAATTAGATTATCAGATATATACCTTGTCAATTATACCTCAACATATATTATACACAGGTTAAGTACTTAACCGTCCATTACTTAACCGTCCGGAACCGGCTTAACCGTCCACTTTTTAGCTAATTTTTTTTCAGAGCTAACGCCTACGCCCTACCGGCTTAACCGTCTAGTTTGGCTTAACCGTCCGTTTTTTAGTAAATTATTTTGAAAATTTTCTCTTTGTTTCTCAAAAATTAATGTCATATAGAAATATTAAAACTTTTTCAATGGTCAATTGAGTAAAAAAGTATAAAATAGTAAGAAATAACAGTCATAGAAAAGAGTCACGTGTTATAGAAGATCAAGTTTTTATATAAAATGGCTATTTTTGCTTAACCGTCCACTTCGTTTTTTTTAATTTCCCCAAAAAAATCGCCTACGCACTACCGGNAAAAACTTGATCTTCTATAACACGTGACTCTTTTCTATGACTGTTATTTCTTACTATTTTATACTTTTTTACTCAATTGACCATTGAAAAAGTTTTAATATTTCTATATGACATTAATTTTTGAGAAACAAAGAGAAAATTTTCAAAATAATTTACTAAAAAACGGACGGTTAAGCCAAACTAGACGGTTAAGCCGGTAGGGCGTAGGCGTTAGCTCTGAAAAAAAATTAGCTAAAAAGTGGACGGTTAAGCCGGTTCCGGACGGTTAAGTAATGGACGGTTAAGTACTTAACCTGTGTATATGGTATATCTGATTGTATACGAGAAGTCCCAGCGATTAAAAGTTCTACTCGTGGTTTTACATGAATTTCCGCCATCTTTTCTCCCACATTTTTTTACAGGGTGAGGTAATATAGATGCTTAGCCGTTTTTGGTGACTTTTATTCGCGCAGCGCACTCGCGAACCAAAAACGGCTTGACATCTTTATTACCTCACCCTGTACATGCCAGCATTGGAGTTTTTACGTGCGGAAAATCTCAAGTTTGGCTATCTAGAAAATGCTAACGAAAAACGGCGGAAATTCATGTAAAACGCTTAGTAGGAAACATTTGACGATATAAAACTAATTGGTTGGTCTTTTTTAACCCATTATAATATCGTTACACCATTGACCCCATTAGAACGGATCATGAAAAAAAAAACTTGAAAAGTAATGTTTTATTTTATTTTTTTCGGATCAAAACAGATTTTTGCGGATCTTTTGGGATAATTGGCAGCGAGTGAAAAGGTGTCCCCTCTCTATGTATCAACAAGTTTGGATCATGTCAACTTTCGATAAATATAATCAGTATTAAAAGGGCACCGTCGTCACCTTGGGCACACAACTAACATATGTCGCTTAAGAATAATCAAATAATTTTAAATGTCGAAAAAAAAAATACACTTGAAGATTTACGCACAACATAATACTAAATACACACGCATTATTCTCTTTCTTTTCGAGCATTTGCTTGGGTCCCAATTAAGTTGCCTTGGGTTCAAACTTGGGCATTTATCGGACGCTTTTTCGGCCAAAATGGGGCCCATTCTAATAGAAAAATGGGCCTTTTTTGTGAAAATGCTCCTTTTTCGGACGCTATTTTCGAAAACCGATAAATGAGTAAGGACTATATTTCGCCTTTTTATTTAATTTCTAGAATATTAGATTAACTGTATTGTGCTCCTTTTTCTCCACGTGGAACCTTAGGCACACAACGAGCATATGTCGCTAAGAATAACCAAATAATTTTAAATGTCGCAAAGAAAAATACACTTGAAGATTTACACACAACATAACACTAAATACACAAGAATTATATATTCTTTTTTTCCTCCGAGCATTTGTTTGGGTCCCCATTCATCGCGCTTTTTTTTTGTTTATTTTTTTGCGAAAATGTGAAATGTTGAGCATAAAAAAAATAATGCCAATTCAATGTCATGGAGATGTGAAATAAAAAAAAATATATAATTCAATAAATAAAGCAATATATAGCGTTTATTTACAAAGACGGTGAGATCGTGAAATTTGTTTTCATAGAGGGGGAATATTTAGACTTGTACAGTAAACGTCACCAGCTACACTACATTACGTCTATATTAACTCCTCTTCTTTATGATTGATAGAAATTGGCAAATAGATCAAAACCAGCCACCTTAACCCTAACCTTTATCAGTTTTAGTTGATATAATTGTGTTTCTCTGCCCTCGATTGACCTTCGGATTATTAGATTGTGACCCTCAAAATCAGAAAAAAAAAAATTTGAAAAATTTGTCAGATTTTTCCTTGAGTCTGACGTGACCTTCAAAATTTAACCGATATTAAGGTCAAAATTGATAACATTCGATAATCCGGTTTTATTTAGTTAAAATTAAAGAAAAACCGTGACAGAGCAGCCCCAGAAAGCGGGGCTGAAGGGACCAAATTATCCATTTTTAATATAGCCGCAAAAGTAACGAGCATTTCAAGAAGTCCGTGACCTTGACCTGCAATGAACTTAGAAATTCCACATTTATCATTTGATTCTGAACTAATAAAAATAAAACAACAAACTGGACGTACTTAATGGCCTTGACCTTACTTTTCCAAACACATTACGCTCATTTTTGACCGCAAAATGTTCTGTTATTGTCCCAGTTGTAACTCCAGTCGCCAAGTGATCCAATCGGAAGTGTCGTTGAATGAAGTCCGAAGTGTAATTTAGTGTGTATTTGTATTTTCCCTTTGTACTTCTGCCGTCAATTTTTACTTGCCTCTTGCCTCGGGTGTGCGGTAAATGTGCCTTGAAGAAAGTCCGGAACCAAAAAATTGAATGGAATCAAATGAGATGATTATATGAATAAATATAAAATATATATTTGTTAACTATTGTTGTAAATCGTAGAGTGTGTTCCGTTCGGCTGGAAGAACAAAAATTTTTTTTTTATTAAAAAATAAAGCAAGACGGGGGCGACTCGATGTTTGTTCGAAATTCGGGGCTTTTTTTGTATGGTACAGTCTTTGTATGTACACAAATTGGTATATATAAAATACATACCAATTTGTGTTTATTCGTATAAATGAATAAAAGAGAGAAAAGCTAAATGAATTGAGCATCGAAACAGTAGACAACATCAAGTCTGAATTTTTGCTTTTTTTATTATTATTTTATTATTTTTATTTTACTAATTTGGTACCTTTGCCCGTAGGCGATTCGCGAGAAATGAATGATGCAATTTTAAACGAAAAGAGCAACAATAATGACAATTTAAACCAGGTGATCGAAAGTTCAGTTTAGAGAAAAAAAAACGGTTAACTGCCAGGGGGAAGTGCGTGTAAAGAGACACGCACTTGTTTTTTTCGTCGATTTAAGGCATACGGAGGCCCCGTAGGACAAAACGGGTATTGGTGACCCCCTCAACTTTTCGAGAAAATTCGATTGAAGGTGTTTTTTGCGTATGTTGGAGATTTCAAACAGCTCTCTAGGGGCCCTGGTGGCCCAAATCAATTTATGAATAGTCAGATCGACGTATTTTGACAAGCTCTACAACTTGGCTTTACCAGTTTTTTTGAATTATTGCGAATTATTGTGAATTTTTTAAGTGCGTGTTTATTTACACGCATTTCCCCCTACGGGTTCCCAAAAACTCCTTCCCCCTGAGAGTTACGAGAAACAATTTTTTTTTTGATTAAATTATAATGAAGAACATATTTCGTAATGAGGGTCCCCGTTCGGTTGATACTATTTACGCGGGCCAGATGATCACAAGTACCAAAGGGGTTAATTAGCCCCGGAAAAATATATATATTTTTGGGCGGTAATAGAACACACGTTTCTTTTTTTTTTTGAAATCATCCTGTGAAGAAATCTCTTTGGAGGTACTGAATAATCATTGACGCGTAAAAATTTATTTCTAAGATTCATTTTTTTCTGTGTATTAATGTTATTTTTATGTTCGCTGGTTCATTTGTTATTCATAATGTGATTTTGTATGTTAATTTTTTTTTCTAAGAGTATTAGTACATCATACTGCGATTTTTAACATGATTACGGTGGGTAATTTTGTGGCACTCAATTAGTAATAGTGACCTTCAGTCAATAGTGACCTTGAACGATCATAGTAACGTGACCATATTTTTTTTTTTGGAATTTACAAAAATATTTGCAACAATGACACTGCGTGATAATGACCACGTTCAATTACTGATCTGAGCCGAATAGTGACCTCGACCAAAAAGTGACCGCTATCAAACAATGACCTTGATTTGATAGTGACCTTGACCAGATAAAGATTTCAAGCAAATAGTTAGAAACAATAGTTATTTTTGAATACAAATCTTTATAATATCGTTATTAAGTCTATCGAATAATTTTAATTACCTGACCTCTCAGTGACCCTATATGACCTTAACTCAATAATGACCTATTAGTCAAATTATAAAACGCGTTTCATGTGACTTTTTTTTCTTGTAAATCATAACAATTTTGTCGTTATTTTTTGATGTTCGAATTTTGATTTTTGCATTTTAGGCTTTACATTTGGCACTGTTACAATCACAACAAGCACTTGGTATTAAAGATCCAACAAGTCATTCAAAGGAAAAAACTTCTGTCGCCAATCAAGTACGTATATAGATATAGATATATTTATATTTCATAAAAAAACGAAGCGCGTTGTATATTTTTTCTTGTACAAAAAATTCAAAACATAAATTGGTAAACGCGTGTTATTTTATTTTTTGTATTTTTCCTAGGACAAATCAAACAAATTAATTCAGTTGCCAACGATGTTACAGAAATAACATTTTTAAAAGTTTAACTTGTACGGTCTGAAACGGCCAAAAATGACTTACGAACAACTTTCTGCGGGTTACCGTTTTTCTTTAATTATGTTATTCTTTTGTTCTTGATTTAAATTTTTGCGTCAAATGTATGGTTCTAATTATATTTATTGTTTATTTATTTTTTAATTTTAATGATTTATTTTTTTGATAATTTTTTCATGAATTTATTATAGATTTATTTTTTTACAAATTAATTTTTTTACAAATTTATTTTTTTTTAATTTATTGTTTTAAAATTATTTTTTTCAAACTCAATTTTTTTAATTTTTTTTTTAATTTATTTTTAACAAATTAATATTAAACGATAACGGCCAGTCTTATTTATTATATTTTATTTCATGATCTCTCAAAATTTGAGATTTTTCAATTTATTTTTTTTTCACGGAGCAAATTTTTTTAATAATAATGCACATATCTATCCTTTACTTCATACAAATTTGAAAAATATGACTTGGATTTTAAGTTTATTGCCTCACAAAAATATAAGTTGGTACACCTTATTTTATTTTGTACAAAAAAAAAATTAAAACGTCCATTGGTAAATGCGCGCTATATTTTTTGACTTTTGCTGGGCCAAATCAAACAAATTAATTCAGATGCAAGCGATGTTACAGGGGAGTCTGAGCTCACAACACATCTCCACGTTAATGCAACAACAGCAGTTGCTTGCCAATGCCGCCGCACAGCAACAGGTAATTTTATTTACGCTATTTTCTCAGGGCACTTTTTTTTTGCTCTTTTTTGAGATTATATTTGTTGAATAAATGTCCCGACCTATAGACCGTGGGATTGACAATGATTTTAAAATTTATAATTAAAATATAAACGGACCAATAAAATGGCAGGAACAAATAACAATTTTACGATTCAAGATTATTATTAGAAAGGTTTTGGGTCATTTTTTCGGTAATCATGCAATACACCAGATGCGCAGTTATCTTTCAATACAAATTGAAAAAATAACTGCGCAGTTTGTAGGCGGAAAACCACGAAATATTTGATTTCTGAAAGATAATTTATTACAAAATTAGTGCGTAGGCAAAAATGGGTACTGTCTTAAAAGATATAACGTTTAAAAGGCCACAAAAGTCTAGTTAAATAAAAATCTGTTTTAGCCAAATTGTAGAACTCAAAAAGTTAACAAGAAAATGTGGACAAATCAAATTCCGGAAATGTCTGCAGTGAGTTCTAGAACTTTTTTGAATATCCAAAAAAAAAAACGTTTTTGTGGCCTTTTAAGGACCGTACACACCCTTTGTTTGTACGAAAAAATGATTTAATTTTATTTTTTAAAAGTTATACAAGTTCGATGTTCTCATTGACTATTCTATTTTTTTTTTGAGAAATCATTTTCTGAAATATTTTGTTTTCAGTTTGTGGTTCTGATAAAGCTTTATTTGTGATTTGAAAACGTCCTATTTTCAGAAACGAAATATGGTTTTTGTTTGGGGCCACACGAGTCTTAATTGGGCGTCCCCTGTAATTGATTTGGCCACTTACCAAATAACTTTACGTTTTCCATGTTCGATGTTTCTGAACTTTGTGATTTAAACAACATCTTATTTACGGTACTTCCCTAGTCAAAATCAATTTTCGTGCTTTGTTTTATCATGCCGTTCTTTTTTTATTTATAGCTTTGAAAAAAAAAGAAATCGCCGTAGATATTTTTGTTATCTTACATGTATTAAAAATATTTTTGATATAAACCAGATAAAGATTATTTTTTGCGGATTTGGTACCAACATCCGGAACATGATTTTACCACCGCCACCAAATAAGCAATCACTCATTATTTATATTTGCTACGCGGGGGGTATTTTTTTTTTACTTTTTTTTTTGGGAAAAGGAGACGGTGGAGGCGTTTTTTCTCTGTTGCGCTCTTTTTTATCGATATCGGATATACTTGGCGTAATTAATGTCAAAACTTGTAATTCCTCTGGACCCAAATATTTAATTATTTTCGAATTATGTTCTTATCTTGAATATATTTTTTTTTCTTTGCCGTCGTGGCTCTTTTGTTTCTGATCGAACCGGATGTGTCAATCTCGGCATGCCAAAGCAAGAATTTTGTCATTAGGAACTTCCATCCCTTAACTGCCATTTTCTCAAAAAAAACCAAAAATATTTTTTTACTTGCCCATTGGTAGAATTTAGAAAGATTTATTTTCTCCTTTGGCCTAGAAAATGTCACAATTTAAAAGTAACCAAACAAATTTGAAATTTTTTTAGATTACGGTCTTCGCGTGAAATTCATGAAGTTCATACTGTATGACTCATACAGTATGAGTCATACAGTATTTATTGAGTTGTTCTCGGAGGCGGGTAATTTTGGTCCAAACTGGCGGTAGTTCCATTTTCAAACTGGCGGTAGTTAGAATAAATACATTTCATGAACATTTTGATACCAGTAGGATCGGGCAATTATTAATCGTTAATAATTTATTTAGCATCAAACTGGCGGTAGTTACGCGAAGCGGGTAAATTGACGGTAGTGTTGGAACAACCGCCAATTTCCCTTCATAATTGACGGTAGAACTACCGCCAATTTACCCCCGACCTTTTTCTCCATTGCATTATTTTTTATTGATATCGCATATACTCGGTGTAATTAATGTCAAAACTTGTAATTCCTCTGGACCCAAATATTTAATTATTTTCGAATTATGTTCTTATCTTGAATATTTTTGCTTTTTTGTCGGCGTTTGGGTCTTTTGTTTCGAGACTGAATGAACCGGATGTGTCAATCTCGGCATTCCAAAGTAAGAATTTTGCCATTAGGAACTTGCCATCTTTTGCTTTTTTCGGTAACTGCCATTTTTGAAATGATGATTTCGGGTCGGTAATGTTTCGCCACTCGCCATCCGGTACTGTTTATGTTTCAGCAGTTTGAAGAATGGGCCAAAATGCCCTATTGTGATACATGTTTTACAAAAAAAAAAGTTTGGGGTGGGGAGAGATATTTGAGTCGAAACTCACTTCCGGAAAGAAGTAGCCTCTCATCTATCAAATAAAACGATTTTTGCGTCTTTATTGTATTTTTTTTTGTCTTGTTAACAAAATGCGTTTTTTAACATTGTCAAACATACAAAACTATATATGCTTTTGTGTGTGTTTTATTGGTA
>SCLG01000357.1:45569-64437 GCA_004367875.1 Oikopleura albicans
TTTGGGGTGGGGAGAGATATTTGAGTCGAAACTCACTTCCGGAAAGAAGTAGCCTCTCATCTATCAAATAAAACGATTTTTGCGTCTTTATTGTATTTTTTTTTTGTCTTGTTAACAAAATGCGTTTTTTAACATTGTCAAACATACAAAACTATATATATTTTGTGTGTGTTTTATTGGTGCAGTTTGTGTTTGGAATTTATACTTGGAAATTTTGGGTGAACTTCTCCAAATTTTCAAATCGATTATTTTAGTAATTTTCGAATACACCAAAATTTGCTGACCAAATGAAGCCTTATTTCCGTGAAAAAATGGGGATATTTGGTTTTCCGAGTACCGTACTCAGCAATAAAAAAAATAAATTCAAAATTAACAACGCGAAAAAACAAATAAGAATTTCTTCCTTTTTTGTTACGATTACAACTACAGAGGCGCTTCCAACCTAATATTTGACAGAGTGATTTATAAAAGGTTCTTTTTTATACTTTTATTAAATTTTTATTTAGTAATTTTTCGAGATTTTCTCATTTACAAAATTTGAAAATTATTACCGCAGTGATTTTATATTATGGTATAAAGCTCGGTTCCACGAGTATGACAATAAAAATATTACGCATGTTGGAAAGCTTATCCAAAAATAAATTAAAATTCTATTTAAAATTATAATATGAGCCCTTCGTGATATATTTTGATGTTAGCCAGATTAGGTCAATGTAAAATGGCCCCTCAAAAACCTGTCAAACTTTTCAAAATATGTATGTTTTATCTTTTTTTTGCGTTTTTTCAGGTATTTCCACACCATTTCCGCGGATCAATCAGGATTTTGACTGCGGCGGTTATTTATGAGTATAATTAGGGCGCATTTTCCACAACAGTAATTATAATTCTCTCTCTCGGCATCCTTCTTTTTACTTTTTTTTTTTCTCTTGTGTATAAATACGAAATATTGTACATTCGTAATTATGTACCAGTCGTTTTTTTGTTCCAAAATTAGTTCTTAATTAGTAGGTAGGGCATCTTTGTTGTGCAGATGTAAAGAAAAACATACCAATAGGCAAATAAAGTTCGGTTTAGTTTAGTTATGTTCCGCAAAGTAATTTCAAGTTGGTTTTTTCTTACCTTCTGAGCGAACGGTTAAATAAAACCAACAAAAGTAATTTTATGAAAAGCTCACAAAATTCGTGATTTGCATATAATAATCAAAATCTAGAATATCACAGTCAAGAACCTTCAGTTATCGTGAATTTAGAATTCGTGAGTTTAGCTACAGTCCCTCCCTTCTTGATGTGCATATTGCGTTTCCCATAAAAGTGCACATTACAAACTTTAAAGTCTATTGAACTTAATTCTGGAATCTACAATATATTATTTGTATTTTATGTTTCAAAGTCTATGTTACATAGACTATGTAACATAGACCATGTAAAATATATAAAAGAACGAGAACGATTAAATAGGGAGATGGACCATCAAAATTTTTGTCATTTACCATCTCAGATGGACAAAAATTTTGACGAACGTTCGTTAGGGTTTCCCCTACCCGATCAACCAGAAAAATTTGTGAATTCTAGAACATTAAATTGCATGTTCGGGCATTTATGTACCAGTGAGCGCCAACTGACACCTTCCTATTCCCCAGGAGTTAATCAGCAGGTGTCGAAACAACAAAAAATATGTTTCTAAATATTCGTAATTACGTTTGGCCCTTTTTGTTTTTCTCCAAAATTAGTTCGTAATTAGTAGGTAGGGCATCTTTGTTGTGCAGATGTAAAAAAGCAGCAAAGCAAAAAACATACCAATAGGCAAATAAAAAAAAAAAGTCAGGTCCCTTCCCCGCCACCAAACACCAGCACCATAATGTTTGACAGGCAATTAATTATAACCGAAGCACAGGAGTGGTGGTGGAGGAGAAGGGGGACTAAACGACTGGAACAGAGGTACTTGTTCAACAAAACTCAGTTTGTTTATATAAACAACCGTTAAAATCATTTCGAACATCTTTGCGGCACCAGACACACGACAAGCAAAAACTTTTTTTTTTGTTCAGTCTGTTTTATTTTTTTGTCAAAAACAAAAAAATAAAATAATGAAATAATCTAATGTGGAACAATGTAAGTTTTCGAATATTTGTTTGGCAATAAGAAGGATAAACTACCAATAAAATCCACGAAAAACGGGGACTACATGAGAAATACTTCGTATTTTTATTTGTTAAATTCTAGATTTTTTGTGAAATTTCAATTCTAGAAATCGGAATTTTTTTCACCTGACCCTTTAATCCTATTTGGGATTAATTAGGTTTTTTTTCTAAATTCGAAAGTTTAATACCCGTAGCTTGATATACCGTGTGGAAACGCAATGGATTTTGCCAAAATCGCTTTAAAAATAGCCCTTAAAATTTTGTGCGAAGCAGATTTTTGAGAAATAACACTCGGTAACGATAAAATTGGGATGAAAAAAAATCGTAGAGGATGGCGCGCGCGCTGATTGGCCCACTACGATTTCAGCCAATCGAGCGAGATCTGAGATTTAAATTGGTCCAATCACCGCGTGCGCAATCCGATACAATTTTTTTATCCCGCTTTCGTCGTGTCCGAGGGTTACGCGTCAGTTACTAAAAGTGGTCGGTCGTATTCATTTTAGAAATGTTTCTTACTGAAATGTCTTTCTTATTTTTTTCATTTCGGATATTTATTTGCCAATAAGATGGGTAAACTACAAATAAAAAAGGGGTGGCTCGTTTTCATGCCGAACGTGACATAACAATGTTTCTACTTTTTTTTTCTGTCTTGAATTTTGAAGAAGAAACATTTGTTTATAGCGGTTTATTATTTTGTTTATCAACTTGGAGGATGTTGTTTAATCGAAATCGACAATAAATAGTAACTTTTTTTTCTTGTTTCTGTTTTTTGGTGTCTTCAAATTAGACTTTCTAGTTTTCCGTTCGAAGGAATTTTTTTTTCTGTAACCGGCGGCTTGGAACATAAATAATTTAACACCGCCGCCGCCAATTTTTGAACTACACACTTTTTTTTTGTTGGAGCAAGAAAATTTTTATCGTCGCAAAAACATAAATATGATTGTTTATGTTTATTATTGTTTATTTTGTTGTTGCCTTGTCTACCGACCAAATAAATTTTTTGACATGATCAAGAAAATTTCTAATTGTTGGTGGTGGTGAAGTGACGGAGTAAACAATTGACGAGGTGGCGGAATGCATCAAAAGGGGGTTACAACCCAAATCATCAGAAACCCGATTTCATGTAAATTTAGACGAAAATTAAATAAAATGAAACAAAAATGAAACAAAAAAATATTAAATTTTTGACATTTTGAGAAACATCCAATCAAATAATGCATGAATGCGAGTGGGTATATGCCGAGGAAGAGAACTTTAAAAAAACATTTTATGCACAGGTTTGATACACTCAGGAGCCTTTATTTGGACTTGTAAAAAATCAGCTTTTTCTAGAATTATCGTTCTTGTCATAAAATAAGCTTTTTTCTAGATTTTTCGTTTTTGTCATCAAATCAGTTTTTTTCTAGAATTTCCGTTCTTGTCATAAAATCAGCTTTTTTTTAGATTTTTCGTTTTTGTCATAAAATCAGCTTTTTTTTAGATTTTTCGTTTTTGTCATAAAATCAGCTTTTTCTAGAATTTTCGTTCGTGTCATAAAATCGTTATTAATGGCCTTAAATTTTAGTTTTTTTTTTCAACAAATTTTACTTCCTTTACAAATTTGTTAGTTGTCTCCCAAAATCAATTTTTTTAAGGAAGTTGTAGTTTTTTTGTAAAAAAATGTATTTTTTATTTCAGAAAATGTGTTTTTCTTAGCAAGATTTTGTTTAAAAATCGTCATTTTTGTCTCAAATGAACACAGGCTAAATCCCTTCCTGAATTTGCAGCCCAATCAATAATAACAGCAAAATGTTAACTTAAGAGCGCACCGCCGCGGACTTAATTCTTTACCCAATAATCTCGCAGTCAGATTATGTTAAGCGCGTTCATATTATAAAGTGTTTGTGTGTTTGGTTGGGTTATTCATGTGTGTATACTCGCCCTCATTCGAAAAAAAAAGTAGAAAAAAAAAACTTATTTTTGGTGGTGCTCGAAAGTATGTAAACAAACGTTGGTGTCGGCGCGATCAAAGTGACGTCTCTTTCCTTACTTTTTTTTTATAAATATTTCTTATTTGAAAAGAAAGATATGTCTCTAGGGTTCGTGTGATCCTATGACTCCACCACCAACAATTCGTTAAAAAGCAAATATTCGGTTTGATTCCCCACCACCAATAAATAAAATACAAAAATAAAATCAACCGCCTGTTTTTTCCACAAATAGGGTCCCCCCGTTCCGCCGAGAGAGAAATTTTATTTTCGAGAAAAAAACGAACGATCACAAGGATTACTTATTTATTTGTTTACATTTCTCAAAATGATGTTGATCAGTTTCGTAATAAGTTTTCAAAACTTCGCATGGAAATAATATTGCGTTAAAAAAAAAACGAACGAAAAGAAGAAGAAAAAAAAAGCTTCCTGTTAGTTCATTTCCCCTCAAATGTTTTTTCGACTTGTTTCGACGCTTGCCGACATGCTTATTTGTTGACTCAAACACCAGACAAAGAAACAATTGGTAATTTTTTTTTGGTTGTTGGTTTTTTATTATTATTTTCTTTTTTTTCTTCTCCAAATTGTTGTTCTCTTTTTGCGCTCTTTGTTCGAGCACGAAGAATTATTTTATTTTTACAATATCGTATAAAATAGAGAGAGAGATATAGTCTATATAATAAAAGAGATATGTATGCTGTGTAGAAAATGTAAGTCTTCTTTATATAAAATATTTGGACATTTCGTAACCTAATGAGAAGTTCATATGAAAGACTATAGTACAGTCTGTGCGTCATAAATGTATGGTCCGTGAAGTTACTCATCCATTTATTTTCTTTTGTTCTGTAATATAGTGTGTCAAAGCTCAAAATTGGCCCATTTTGTATCTAGAATCTCGTTTGCAAGAGATTCTTTTGGGCTCTTTTAGAAAACAAAAGGTGGTGAATGGCTTGACTCCTTTTTTGGAATACAAAAAATTTAAAAAAGTACTTTTTAGAAATCTGGAAATTTGCAAAAATAAAAACTATGGGACAAACCAGATTTCTAGAATGGGTATTTTGGAAAAAAAACAAGAGTTTTCAAGGAAATTTCAAAATAATAAAAAACATTAACGTAAATCAAATAACTTATTTCCAATTTTTATTATTCCCTGGTTTTCTGATTTGCTAAGAGATAAACTTGTGGGTTTACCCCCAGGCGATTTAACCCCTAAATTTCTATTGGTACACAACTCAGCTTTTTAATTTTATTTCGAATCTACTGAATTCCAGAAGACTAATTGACTTATTTAGAAAGCTTAGACATTTGTCGAAACTTTTTCGAGTTTTATCGACTGTCCACAATAGAAAAAAAAAAACTGTCCAATGGGCAAAAAAATGGTCAAATCGAATTAGTAAAAAAGTGTTTCTAGAAAGCGGGCAGGTGTGTTTGGGTTTCTGTATTATTTTTGATAAAATAGTCATGGTGGTAAGTTGGTGCCAACTTTGACGGGTAAAATCGTACTATATTGTCAATATAATATTGATGTCTTTCAAATATTGATTATATTTTTTTTCTGTGTAGAATCTTGCATTTGTCAAAAAGCGGAAGAAACATTTAAATGACTGAGGAAACAATTTTGAAAACCGTAATTACCGCCTTTAACTTTATAGCTAGTATATGTATAATCTTTGAATTAAAACGAAAAAAAAATGTAAAGAGAAAAAAAAATCTACAGTTTACAACATGAACCGATAATGTGTCCGTAATTGGCACATAGAAAGTTTTGACGGCACTGACCGAAAATGGAGAAACCTGAAAACGGAGAAAATTTTCTATAGGGAAAAATAACTCACAAATATGATGCTATTTGGTGCGTAGATTACGATGGTGAATTTAAAAAAATGAAAAGGGGACACGTTTGGGCGCTAGAGAGCATTTTAGGTGCCATTTTCGGCAAATTTTCTCCATTTTCCCTGAGTGCCGTTTTGACTACCATTTTTCGAGGTCGCAAAAGTCTTTTTTCGTCATCCGCAAGGTGTCGCGTTCGATATGCACAAAAAATACAAACCTACGTAATATACAAAAAAAACTACGTATACAATAAAAACCTACGTAATATACAAAAAAAAAATTCATTTGTTTACCCTAAAAACAAATGCGTATTAGACTCTTTCGATTAGCCGATCATGAAATAATGATGACAATAGTGAAAAAAGGAGCTTTTGTAAATAAATTTATTTATTGCGGCTTAGGAGACATTTGCGTCGCATTTTCCATATAAAAATTCTAAACTGGGATATTTTCTTTTTTTTTCGCGACTTGACAAATCGATAATCAGAATGTCGATAATCAAAGTCGTCTCAAATCGGCTTATCCATCTCTGAGAATGATCTGATCTCGGAGAGGTTATCATTAGTCAAAGAAAAAGTCTGACATACAGCTGATATGAATTTCGATCGCTCTTAATCGGGATTACCGATTTATATGTCGTATCGCTTCATAATAACGGTCGACAAATTGTATTTTTAACATTTGAGAAAAAAAAATAATACACAGGGTGCGCAGTTAACCGTCCACAAAAGTTAAAAAAAGGAGCGGACTGTTAAGCGCAATTTACGCAGTAGTGGACGGTTAACTGCGCACCCTAAGTACATAAAAATTTCGAAAAAAGAAATATGCAGTGTGGCCGAGTCTTCACTTTTTTGGGGTCACCACGTCAGTCGGAAATCCGATACACGGTATAAAATTTGAAAAAAAAAGTAAATGACTATTTTTAGCTTACCTTACTTGATATCAATTTTCAAACGCTCACAACCTTACATAAGACACAAGTTTTCATTTCTCAAAAATACAGAAAAAAAAAATCGGCAAATGTCGGTATCAAAACATGCAACTGATACCGGATGTCTCTGTAGGATCGATGCTCTTATGCGGTATTATTGACGAGTCGAATTTTTTTTTTCTAATTTTCAATTTTTTTTTTTTGTTCAGACGTGTTTTATTCCCGTAAACTGTATGATGTTGGTAATCTGAGGCAGCAAGTTCCGATTTAAAAGCCAAATATGAGTTGCCATTAATCCTATTTGCTACTGGACATACGTACCGGAACTTACCGGATTAGCAAACTAATAATTTTTAATTAAATTAATTCACTGTGGCTCTTTTTTTCATCCGACTTTTTTAAGAAAAGGAAAAAAAAAGCAAATGTATTTAAATACTTCCATGAATCAGCGGTCCAATTTGTTTTAAACATAATAGTAAAAAAAATTCATTACTTTGCCGCATGTTGTTAACGTCAAGAACTGATGAATTCGGTGACCATTAATCCAAATAAAAAATGAGATGTTTGGCCAATGACGAGATATAGCTCCAATTACATTGGCCAATCAGTGCGCGAGAGATGCGTTACTTTTTTTTCTCGTATTGCTCCCCGAATTCATCAGTTCATGATCTTATACTGTAATTAGTATATAACGGTATTTTTCAGTTTGGCTTTCAGCCCCCTTCAAAAGAAAAGGAAAACCAAATGCTCCAACACACGTTGGCATTTCAACAAATCCTCCAACACCAACTGTTGGCAAATCAGCAGCACCAACTCCTCCAACTTCAGCAGCAGCAGGCCCAACAGACGCGGCCCACGGTCGAGAAGGTTAAATCGCCCGGGCCCAATCCGATCGCGAGTTTATCGGGCGGCATGCCGAGCATGATCCCGGGACTGCCCTCTTTACCCAATCTTTCCGCCTCTGTGACCCGAATCAAGGTCGACGAAGAAAAACCGGAAATGATGTCGACGCCGGCGATTATGCCGCCAATTAACCTCTCCAATTTTGAACCCAAGGAAACCGTCGACACCAAAACGGAACAGTCGCCCCTCCTCAATAAGTCACCCCTCTTGAATGGAAATTTCAGTCCAAACACGAAGAAATCTCCATCAAGGTAAAGTCCTAGTACAGTCAATTTGGGGACACTTAAATTGANACCGTCGACACCAAAACGGAACAGTCGCCCCTCCTCAATAAGTCACCCCTCTTGAATGGAAATTTCAGTCCAAACACGAAAAAATCTCCATCAAGGTAAAGTCGTAGTACAGTCAATTTGGGGACACATAACTCTCAGTGGGAAGGAGTTTTTGGGAACCCATAGGGGGAAAATGCGTGTAAATAAACACGCACTTAAAAATCGCAATAATTCAAAAACAATAATTCAAAAAACATTTATTTTATAAAATTAATAATTCAAAAACGCTGGTAAAGCCAAGTTGTAGAGCTTGTCAAACTACGTCGATCTGATTATTCAGAAATTGATCTGGGCCACCAGGGCCCCCTTGAGAGCTGTTTGAAATCTCCAACCTACGCAAAAACACCGTCAATGGAATTTTCGCGAAAAGTTGAGGGGGTCAGCAATACCGGTTTTGCCCTACGGGGCCTCCATATGTCTTAAATCGACGAAAAAACAAGTTGCGTGTCTATTTACACGCACTTCCCCCTGGGAGTTAAATTAGGTTCATTTTTTACTTTGTTTTTTTACCAAACCATTTTTTTTTTGCTTTTTTCAATTTTTTTTCAAAATTTTTCAATATTAATTGTCCTGAAAAATTTTCGGGAATTATGAGGAACCTAATACTTGAAAAAAATATAAGGCTCATTGAGCATAAGTATAATTAGTATACTAAACTCTACCGAATTTTACTATTTTTATGATTTGCCCAGGAATCGATAGAAATTGGGAATTGAGCCAATAATCTTCAATTACGCGAGGCGTGTGAGTTCATAGGTTAAATCAAATTTATTCCCGCTAATTTTTAATGTCCAGAACTTCAAAGGTCATCTGACTCATAAATCAGACAAGGGGGTAAAATAGGTTATTTTTTGTGTTCCCATTGATTGTTTATTTATTTTATTTTTTTACAAGAGGTTGGTTATAAGGTCTGGTCATTTGGCCGTTACCGGATTCTAGAATTTTTAAGATCTATAAAAAATCGGATTTAGCTCAGAGAAAAGGTCTAGAGAAAAAATCCTATAGTTTTCGAATTTTTCTACGTGAAGGCCAGAATGGGTCTTTTCTTTTTTGTGGGTGTCTTTTTCGAAAAAAACTTGTTGTGTCGAAAATTGCGTGTCATTTAAAATTGTTTATGTTTCCGGTCCGAAATTTTAGGGTTCTTAAAAAATTGAATATAAATTTATTTGCGTTGTTAAAAGGTTATAAGATCTCTGAAAGTGCATTTAAGGCTAAAAAGTGTTATTTAGTTGTGACCTTATAACCGCTTCCCCCATACTAAATACAAAAAAATGAAATTTTTACATTTTGTTGTATATAGGTCATTTACTATTATTGTTTATTATTAATAAAAACAAAACGAGATTTTCAATATAATTTTTTAATTTGATAATTTTTTTCAAATTTTAAATTTCCTCCCGAGCAGTCGACCACGTGTGCCTCCTTAACGCACAGAGAAGCCTCTTGAACCTAAAGCACATCCACCTACGGGGCTCTGGTAGCTCCAATGATAAAGTAAAAAATGACTCATCGATCACTTACGGGCATGTTTCTTGCAATTTTGGTATTTATACACTTGTTTGTAAACACATTCATTATCTAAACATTAAAACTTATCAGCATTATAATAAATCATAGACCCGAATCGTCTGATCAACTCATACATATCAACTCAAAATATAAAATAAAATAAAAAAACCAATAAGAGAACAAAAGTTGGAGAGAATTCAAACGAAAAAAAAAATAAAAACTCGGAAAGCAGATTAAAATATGGTTTGGAGATTTGTTTAATAAGGGGGTAACGAACGTGCTTTATTTGTATATTTTTATATTGTATTAGTGGCCCTACCTCATCTTCGTTTTTTTTTTCTTTTTTTTTTGTTTTTAGCAGGGGAACAAGATCGATGGAGAAAAAAAAATAGGAAAATAAATAAACAAGACAAAAATAAACAATAACTAACAATATAATTCTTATTTCATGCCACTCTTTATACAAAACCTGAATGGCAGTTTTTTAGCTTTTTTTTTTATTCTTTTTCTTTTCGTTTTTTTTTTTGCGAATAATGGTTTGGAAATAATATATGGAAAAAAATACGAAGTGGAAAAAAAAGTAACGAAAATCTAGAGGGTTAATGCCGAATAATTCAGAGACTCTCCACCAATCGTGATGGATAATACACACCCCCTTTATATTCATTCCTTGTGCAAATGGCCTGGATGCGATGTTCCAGCCGAAGACTTTGGCAGATTTTTAAAGTAAGTTTTTTTTGCTTTATTTCCGGAAAAAAAAATTCCGTGGTTTTTTTCCATTAAAAAACGTCAAAAATGGGTACCGGGATCGAATCGATATATCGGAGTGTTATTTTTTCCCTTTTTCTGGAACGGTTAACCGCGGTTTTCTGGAACGGTTAACCGCGGTTTTCTGGAACGGTTAACCGCGGTTTTCTGGAACGGTTAACCGCGATTTTCTGGAACGGTTAACCGCGGTTTTCTGGAATGGTTAACCGCGGTTTTCTGGAACGGTTAACCGCGGTTTTCTGGAACGGTTAACCGCGGTTTTTGATGTGGACCTGATTTTTATTCTTAAAATTTTTGTTTTACGTGTGTCGAGCTTAACCATCGTACGCCCAAATTAATTAATTTGAATTTTAATGTTAATATAACTGGAATTTTAATTTTAATTGTGCGCGTGTGTTTTTATTTTATTGTCGCGCGAACATTATTACATCCCTTGCGCCCATTGCGCGCGCATTTTTGCTTTCTGAATAATCGACACGTATTGGGCGCAGGGAGTGTACGAGTTTGTATTGACGATTATTATTGCATATTTTTCGTCCGAAAGAGAAGAACAAAAAAATTGCCATTTGTTCCTATCAAACAAACAATATAATTCTTTTCTTTTATTTATTAATTTAATGATGTCGTCTAGTCGCATAAATTAATCTAGTACACTGCTATAGTGCATTTATTTGTGCAAAAAAAAAATGCCTCTTTATTATATGTCGTATGATATTTGTAAACTTGGAGTTTATTTAATTTTCACATATTTTCACGAGGGGGAAATACAAACGAAATACAAAAAAAATGCATATGGCGTCGTGTGTTAACAGCCCTTTTAATGTTATTTTACAAAATATATTATTTTGATGCGTTACGTTGAACATTTTGGATTTGTCAAGTTACTTGACCAATAGTATTCACCAAAATGTTAACCATCACGTACCAAACCCATGTGGCGTTTTTTTTTCATGCAAACGTGCGCACTTTTCAGCGAAAAACAATTTTCTGTTGTTTTGTTATTTATTTATACATTTTATGCAGCAGTTTTTTTTTTTGACTTTCTTTCGAGAAATAATTCAAGTTTTATTTGTCTTATTGTTGTTATGTTTCTTTCGTAAAATAGCACAGTGGTTGAAACCCTTAGGGTATGATGCTAATTTGAGGTTATCATTGGGTTGACGGCACCGCGGCATCTCGCAGAAAAAGTTTTTCGCCGAATTTCTGATAAATAGGTTTTCCGCGAAAAACCGCAAAAGGCTGGTTACGCGAAAACGCGTCGCGTCGGTTATATTGTTAACAGGTGTTAACGTAAATTTTTTACGAATGTGACCCAAATTTGATTAAAAGTGAAAGTGTATTAAACTTGGTAAAAACTGTGCACATATCTTAACAGACATGTTTACCTAGTTTTTATAGCTGCATCGCACCATATGTCAGCAATTTTTATCAAAAAAACAAATTTTTTTCGGTTATTTTCCGTTGTATTGGCTCCGTATTAAGATTTTTCTAGAAAAAAGGCGTTATTTATTTATTTATGTGTTTTACAATGTATTTATACAGTATCAAAATAAAGCGGGACTTTTTCTTTATGTTTTTTGGGCACATATTGTGCGCTTATAGATGGAATCTTTTGGGAAAAGCATTTTGACTTGGCAAATAAAGTACATGACGTCAATAATTGACCGAGCAGCTAAATTAAACAATGATAAAGGCATAAGTTGTTAGAGACAACATTAAATAATCCCAGAGTAGTCGGAGTTCACACTAAAATTAAGACCACCCAATTCCTTTTTTCGCACGCTCAAAATCACATTTAACCCGTAAAGACCGATAAGAAAAAATATACATGCATATGAAATCAATCTAAATTAGTCGATGGAGCTTTCAGAAAAATTTATTCTGAATTTCGGAAATATACTGTGTGATCCAACAATAAATAGCCAGGGCAATTTTATGCGCGCAATTTTATTTTTTTTTTCGACAAAAAAAGAAAAAGAAAATTGCGCGCATAAAATACGGCACAGGGGATAAAATATAAAATCTGGTTATGGGGTCCTCTAAAATATAAATATTTTTCATTCGTAGAGTTTTTTTTAAGAACTAGCCGCTTAATTAAAAATATGGCGCTTGACTAGGTAATACCAAACATATTTATTGACAAACAACAACCTCAATTTTTTGGACCTATTTATTTATTTTTTCCAGGTCATAGACCATGATGAAAAATCTAAATGATCCATTTCTAGATTTTAACCTGTTGAGAATTTATTCATGACAGAAACGGGTTATTTTTATAGAATTTTTCAATTTAAAATTTTGCCTACAGTAGATGTAACCCTAGTCTTTCGGAGAAATGGCCTTTTTTAACATTTAATATGAATTTGGGGAATTTTTCGGAAAAAATTCTCCAAAAATTGTTTTCTCAGAAAACCGTGGTGCCTTATAGATTTTTTTCCTTTCTAGAGACCCAAATACATTTTTGATCGCCTGCAATCAGAAGTCTTGTAAAGACTTAGCATGCTGAAAGCAACACGGCCCACGCAAAAAAAAAATGTTTTCCACCTACGACAGGTCCCTAATAAGAACGTGGTTTTAATGACACTATATAACTGTCTAACAGATACATTTTTACGTTTTTTTTCTTTACCATCGTGCGAAGCGATTGATAAATATCAATTATTTGTGCGCTCCGTCAACAATGTAAATAATAACAATTTCTTGTGAAAAAACAACATCAATTTGTGAACTTGTAAAAAAAAAATAATAAGTGAAAATACGACTTGAACGAAGAAAAAAAACTAACACCAACAAATCGGATTCAAACATCAAAAGTAGTAATTCCACAAAAAACATTTCAATGTCTATGTAATTTGCACAATTGCACAAAAATAAACAAATTGTTAGTCGCTAAGTATTTATACAAAATGACGTACAAAGCACATTTGGGAGAACAGCCAATTGGGAGATGAGTCATCTCATATAAAAGAGGCTGAATCATATGTGCTATTTATTCTCCCAATTGGCTGTTTTACCAATTGAGATTAATCATACTTTAATTTTGACCCTATTTTTTCCAAAAGCAACTCCGTTCTTTGACCTTATGACCGATTTTTTGTACTTTGTCCATTCACGATATTTGCGCCATATACACTACAAAACCCGTTATGTTAACACCATCAAACTTCGTTTGCATGAAAACATAATGGAATTTTGTTAACATAATGGGAAATAGCGTTTGGTTAAATAATTGGAAATCGAAGTTTATTAAATCTCAAAAAGTGTTAACATAACAGGTTATGTGGTGTATATTATATGGCCTAATGGTATATCGCCCATTAAAAGTGGCAACATATACGGTGTGGTTAACGATTCATCAGACAGAGCAATTTTTACACGCACGTTTTATACTTTTTTTTATAAAACTGCGTGTGGAAATTTGCCGTGGCTGATTCATTGTTGGACCACACAGTATATTTATCCAACTTTTATTTGGTCACATTATTTTCTGGCTATACAATAATCGGTATTTGACAAAAAATACTCTTGATCTGAGCAATGGATTTGGGCTAAAGGGAAAAATGTTGGAATTCTCATTTTTTCAAACATTTTTCTGGCGGCTTGGGAATTTCGTCAGAGAGAAGAAAAAAAAATAAAAGAAAAAAGATGGGAGAAAAACACATTGGATTACTTGTACCCGAGTGGGGTTTTGTAATGCTCTCATTGTACCAAATATTTATTTTTGGCAAGTCTGAGAGTTACTTAAAAACGCAAAAAAAAAATATAATCGGCGTCGACCACAAAGCGAAATAGAAGTACTCGAATTCATTGAAAGAGTCAAATAGTTTAACGATTACTGTTGTGGTTATTTGAGGTTTACTCCCTTGGCATACTTGTGGTCGGCCCATCATCTTACAAGGGGTGTGAATTGTTGTTTTTTCAGTATTATGTTGTATGTTTATCGAATTAACCCGTAGGCGAACATAGTGGGATATTTTACCCCCAAATTGTCTGTTATTTTTTCCGATTCTCTTTCCGCAAAAACCTGATCGGGAAAACAACAGGTGAAAGAGTTCCTGTTTTGTTTTTTAGGGAGAAATTCTAGAAATTAGGTAAACAATACGTGCTTATCGTGTGTTAAAGCTCAAAATTTGCCCAATTTTTATTATAGAAATTAATCCGCATCGAAGGAAGAATTTCATCGCTTTAACCTTTCTTAAAGCGATGGAATTCTAATCCCGATGCGTATTAATTTCTAAAATAAAAATTTGGCAAATTTTGAAGTTTGACACACTATAGCACAGCGAAAATCTATGACAAACGAAGAGTAGAGCTTAAAAAGTTTTAATTCTAGAATAATTAATTTTCATAAGTTTGTGATTTAGCATTAGTAACAAACATGTTTATATTTTTAATAATTTGCGTAATTTATGACAAGCTCAGGGCGTTTTCAAACATCGAAAAATTATAATTTCCATGGTTTTTCCCGTTGTAACGTTGATGGAAAGCAGATGCATTCCGCTTTGTGTGTATATTATATATACATAAATCCGAAATCGATACAAACGCACGCCCGGTATCATGACAGTTACGTTCTCAAAATAATAGTTTAGCGATTACTGTTGTGGTTTTTTGAGGTTAACTCCCTCGACATACTTGTGGTGTCGTCCCTATCATCCTACATGGGGTGTGAATTGGGTGTTGTTCTTTTTTCTCCACTCATATATATATTATATCTGTTTATAATATTGGAATTTATTTCATTTGTCAAATAATATATCAAAGCGAATGTGCCGCCGAATTTTGGTTTTGGTGTAAAATGGCTAAAACATGGCTAGTGTGGGGTAGGGGGTTAGAACATACACACTTGGCGAACAAAATTGTACACTGCATTGTTTCGTCTGAATAATCACTCGCTGATCTTTCTTTATTTCTTATTTAGCTCTTTTTTTCTAGTTTTTTTTTTTACTTTTTTGCTTGTCCCGTTTAAGGGCCTGAGTTGTTGTGTGAAATTCCAATTGGATAGTTTGAAATTCCTCGCCATCGAGAGCTAGCCTGCCCGATTTTATAAACAACTGGCCTTGATAGAAGGGCCCCCCGTTTTTTTTTTTGCTTACTCTGTTTTGCACCCTTATCGAGCATTTTCCAACAAATGCTAATAAAACAAAACCACATTCCACACAATTCAACAGATGCACCACCACCGCACACTATCGTACAACAAAACCTTGATTAAATATTTAAACAATTATTTACTATTGAAAAGGAGGGGTAAAAGGGAGCAACTGTTTTTTTTTTGCTTTGAGTTCCTTATTTTTCAACTGCGGTTTTTTTCTTTCTTCTGCTCAAGTGGTACAATTGTTCTTTTGTTATTTTTGCTTTACTTTTTTGCTAAAAAACGGTCATTTTTTGGTTATTTCTTGACCTCGGTTATAAAATCTATTTACCTGGTGCCCGCCGGTTTATATAGAGCGTCCACCGTATAAATGTCGCAGATTCGTATTCTAGAATTTTTTCTGCGACATCTCTAGGGCGGACGCGCTATAGTAGCGCCGTATTTTTTTCTAGAATGCCTTTGCAGAAATTCGAGAAAAGCAGCAAAAATGAAAAATGGCACAAAATTTCTTCAAATTTTATATGTAGCCGAATAAAATGGCCCCCTTATCTGGTAATGAATTTTGAAGATGGCGTACAAAAAGCGTGCCACCGTTAAAATCTTTATTTTCTAATCTCATTTTCAAGTGTCAAAATCGTATGTGCCATTTCGTCCCATTTTTTTTGTGTTGCTCGTACCCTTTTTTCTGCCAAAAAAACTAAGTGAGTCTAATTTATGACCGATTATTATTTGAAATTATTTCGCTCAAATTGAAAATATAATCGGCCAAGTACCATTCATTGTCGCACGACAGGAGCAAAAAAAATAATGGAAAAATGCGATTCTGTCCCCAGCAAAAATAAATTATTTCGTGCATTCCGAGCGTAATTAATTCTGCTTTATGACAAAAGTCAAATGCCGAAAAATGGTTCCAAATTAAAAATAACAATTCGCCTGTTGAGTATTTTTGCTTTTTCGTTGTTCATTTGACTAATTCATTTTTCCTGTTTTTAATTCTAGAAATATGTCCAATTCTAGATTTCTTGCTTTGGAGAAATTTTTTATCTTTAGTTCTAGAAACTGTATTTTTGCATGTTTTCTATTCTAGAAATTTGGTTTTTAATCCAAGAACCATCCAATCTCAATTTAATAATTTAGAATCTAGAAAAATTCAAATCTTGTTTTGATTCGTCTTTTCCTAATTATCTGAAACACCTGATTGGACGACAAAATTTGGACATTTTCTATGGAACTTTAAATATTATTATTTTAACCGTAGCATTTTTTTTCCATTCGACGTCATTTTTCTTTGTTTTTCTTTTCGCGATGAATTTTTCTTTTTTTATGAAAAAAAAGTATTTTTATGCTTTATTTTTCTTTCGACTAAACTTCGGCAGACGGATCATAGAAAACAGTGTTGATTCGAGTGTGTGCGTAAACGGTGCAGGGTTAGGGCCAACATTTTTTTTTTGAGTCCGAATCGGAGGCGGCTTCGTCATGGACAAATTGCAAAAATATACGAATTTGGAATAAAAACATTTACGAAACCAAATACGTACAATAGATAAATTAGCGACGGACGCAGCAAAAAAAAGCCTTGCCCCGTATTTAAAGCCCATTTCTCTTTATTCCCTAAAAAAATAAAAATTTCAATTTATCAACTTGTCCCGAATGGACCCGATTATTTTTCTAGCGTTATCATAATGCGCCTTTCATACGAGACTTCGATAATCTTTTTTCGTCACTGTTGTGCCTCTGACGTGGTAGATTCAACGAAATACCAACTCTATCTAATTGACAACTCAACAATACTATTATTTTTTCAAAAAAATGGGACCACAGGAGTTATTTTACGATGAAAAATCATGTTTTTTTCACAAAGTCTAGAAACTAATTTACAACTATCATACGTCAAATATCAAAATTTGCCCTTTTTTAATTCTCGACAAAAAAAACGAGAGAAAAATGAACCGAATTTAAACGGTAACTTTTTGGCTTTGACATATAATAGGCAATTCTGACGGAGGGGTACTCAATTGCTGAGAAAACTTTTGGGTTTCCCAATACTGGAAATTAATCTCATAATATATAGGTTGTTCGCGATAGAAATGTCGCAGATTCGTATTCTAGAAAATTAAAAAAAAATGAGTCGGTTTTTTTACTGCAAAAGACGATTTCTGCAAAAACGGACCGTTTTTTCAATTTTCTAGAATATGATTCTGCGACATTTTTATTGCGAACAACGTACAATGTGTCAAACCTCAAAACTAGCCCATTTTTTATTCTAGAAATTAATGCGCACCGGGGGAAGAATTCCATCGCTTTTGGAAAATGAAGAAAAGCAATGAAATTCTTTCACTGATGCGTATTAATTTCTAGAATAAAAAATGGGCTAGTTTTGAGGTTTGACACACTGTACATAAAATGTCGCCATGATGTTACTAATCGGGTTTATTTTAGGCATTTAAATCAAGAACATGCTTTAGATGACAAATCAACAGCGCAATGTCGGGTTCAAATGAATGTTGTTCAACAACTCGAAAAACAGGTAAGGAGCCTTCCATCCTCCTTTCTCCAAAAAAAAATAATAATTAAAAAAGCAAAAAAAAAAAGAAATTGATTATTGTCACAAACACATTTTTTTTTATTTAATGCGTCAGTTTTGACTACCAAACTTTACCATAAACATAAAGCCAAAATAATCATCAAATCAATAAGAGAAAAAAAAGGTTCGAATTGGAAAAAAAAAATTAAAATTAAAATTGAAGAAATAAAAAAAAGAAGCGAAAAAAAAATCGTATTTAGATTTTCGCTTGACCTCAAAATAAATTTACAAATTCGGGACTATCAAACATGAAAACCACAGTAGTTTGGCCGGGCAGCCGAGTCGACCCCGGCGAGTTGTGGGGTTGGCTGTGCGTTAACATATTGGCAATTAAACACGGCTTTGTAATTAGCAATACACAATTAGGCGTTATTAGGCCCATACATTTACGATGCGTGACACCATTGTTGAGGCGAAAATAAATTATCAGTTCTTTTTTTTTGTGAGTTTTTTTTTTCTCAATTTTGCCCGGCCATGTATCCACAAGCAAATTGGGGCCAATACGAGGTCACACCTTGTTTGATGCCGATAAAATACACAAAATTGCCACGAAATCGTATTAGTGTATATTATTTTTTTGTATGACGCGGGGACATTTATTTTATGTTTTTCTGTTTTATATTTAAAAAATGATTTATTTTCGCTAAATGATTAGAAAATGTGTCTGGCAGATTTCGAAATGGTTTCGCTTATTTTCAAAATCCACAAAAAAAAACGCTGTTTTACGCAAAAAAGGGTCTCTGAAGTCACTTTTTTCGTGTAGTGCTCTGACTACGCGTTATACATAAATGAGACGTAAAATGTAA
>SCLG01000357.1:69739-85621 GCA_004367875.1 Oikopleura albicans
AGGTGATGTAATTTGTAAATTTCCAAATTTGATCACCTGAAATAATCCTTATTATTATTATTGACATGGAAAAATTGCTTGGCTTCTGCGTATTTTTTGTTGGATAAAACTGGAGGCGGTTGTATGTTCTGCGTGTTTCTTGTATATTTATTTAAAGATACTTTGACAATGTTATTTTGTCCAGTTGACTTGCGGTTTACATTGGAGATCCTATTTATGTTTGGAAAAACTGGATATTTGTTTTGCAAGGCTGAGACATGTTTACTTTTACTTTGAGTACGAAAAAAGAAAAAAAAACGATACAGCGGTGAAAAAAATATATTTGTAGAGTGAAAATATGTTTATATCTCAGGCTAACCGCAGCGTCGACCAAGATCAAGCCCTTTAAAGCAACCCATGAAAATACGTTAAACTCGATTTTGACTCATCAGTACGTTTTTTTTTCATATTTTTCATCAAATTTCGAGCCCAAAATCGTATATAGCACCACCGCGAATGATTTTGAATTGCAGCTCAGTAATTTTTTTTTGCTTGCTGTTATTTTTACGCCGGATTCGTGCAGAAAACCGCACTCAAACAACATAAACCTAAACCGAAAAATACAAATAAAGGATATCCATCATAAAATAAATGGGAGAGGGAAAAGAGAAAAAAATATACGACATTGAATAAACAAAATCTAAGTCAACGTTATCGTAACCTCGAACAAGTAGTAAATAAGCTGATTTGTGTCATACACGTATACAACGTAAAAATGATATGATAACGCGACATCCTTGGTTCAATATAGCTATATTTGAACTCCTTAGAAAAGTTATTCCATGCCGTTCATCGGGATGCCTCGTAAAAAAGTTTCCAACCATGCTATTTTAAATCCACTGTTAGTTAGTGGCATGGAATTCGTTTACAGACCCCCGTAGCTATTTAAAATTCAAAAATTGAAACGACAAAACTGGCCTAAAATTCGGATTATGTTTTGTAAATTTGAAATGTGAGCACTTTTTTCTCCTCCGGTGAATAGCAGTTAAAACGCTTTATAGTCATTTTTGAATTGAAAAAACCAAATTGTGGTATTTCCCAATGCGTACATCAATCCAGGATCATTGTGAGTAAGTAAAATTACAATATTTTTTTGGTGCAAGAACGACCCTTATTTGAGTGACCCTTATTTGGCCGTTTTATGTAAACGCATGAATATAAACATTATTGATAACGTTTTGACCAACTTCAAACGGAAATAATTCATGTAAAAAAACTCAAAATAGAACCCCGGCAATGATTTTGAGCCGTCGCATTTTTTTTGTTGGTTTTAGATGATTACGTTAGTCAACGGTACGGATGTCATTGCTCCGTCTGATTTGTGATAAATATAATAAAGTTCTTTACATGCAAGCTAAATATTCCCTTGTTATGGTGTCTACTTTGTTTATCATTCATTTTTTTTTTTGAAGAACCGTCTGTTGCACCGCCAAACCAAAATGAGATAAAAACATGCGTCTTATTAACGAACTCACCCTCTTTTTTTCTTTTCTTTTTCGGGACTTTCGAAATCACGGCATCAGAAAGAAACAATTGATAAATAGAGAAGTCTGCGCACGGCAACACTAATCTCGAAGCACAAAAAGAACAAAGTAATAATACTAAATATATCACAGAAAAAAAGTTTAGAAATGCGTGCATTCTTTCGTGCTTAACTGGTGCGTGCGTGCATGCACCAATCGGGGCAAATGGCTCTAGAAATAAATATAAATGTTCATGTTTTGTATTAAAAATGTTTGATGTCAGCTGGAATCGAACCAGCAACCTTTGTGGCCAAAATGACCGGCATATATTTTATGTTGTTCATATTTTTTTATTATTAAAAATCTTCCAAAAAGTTCTTCTTCCAGTGGTGGAACTTCTTTTGAAACATAATAAAGCACTCTTACTTGTAAGCACACATTATCAACGTAATAATATAATATAAATATGCAACAAGAAAAAATAGTTAGAAATACGTATCTTCTTTTTTTATTTTAAACACATCAGAAAAATCTTTACAGTCGTATGGTCTGACATTTCTGACCCTTTTATGTAAATTATGACGATTCGCTATCTTTTTTTTCAATTATTATCTAGTTTATTTAATTTTCCTTTTCGTTTTGGTTACTATTTTTGTGTTATAATTTCGTCGATTATACTTATTATCGTAGTTAAAACAAAAAGCTAGTTTCTACATTATGGTCGCTTTTGCAACAAAATCTCCAGAAAATAACCGATTTAAGTTGAAATTTTTAACTTTCTTCATCTGATAGTTACAAGATGACGGTAAAAAAATGTTTGATGACAGCTGGAATTGAACCAGCAACCTTTGTGGCCGAAATGGCCGACATAAATTTTATTGATTTCGTGTTCTAGATTATCTAGAAAAAAAATGATGTCAGCTGGAATCGAACCAGCAACTTTAGTGACCAAAATGGTCGACATACATTGTATTTAATTTGTATTCTAGATTCGTGTGGAGCGCGAGCGACTGAATGCTATGATGACTCATCTTCAAATGGACCAGGACCGAGCTCGCCGTTCACCGCCGACACCCCCGCGACATAATATGAGTCCGATGTCAACCCCCACTTCCACTGCTGGACAGGTAGCTAACTGACTCTTTAACGCGAGACGGGCCGCCCTTATTGATTTACTACTTTTTTTTCTTGCTGTGTAATGATCAAACACTTGGAATAAAGACAACATCAAATTAGGCTCAAACTTAAAAAACACTCAAATTCGATTTTTTTGATTTGATGTTGTGATTTCCAAATTGAGGCCACTTCAAGTTGAAAAACTAGAATCAAGAACGCATGGTAGAAAAACATCACATCAGCCCCAAATTACCAGGCACCAAACTTTTTTATAATAAGCGTTTGTCAAAAGCCCGGTGATGGGCAAGTTAATCATTCATGGCGGGTTTAGAAAGCTGAGTTGAAAAATAAACTGAAAAAACAGTAACTGAAAAAAGGGATGTGATGTTTTTGCGCTGTGTTAAAAAATGTAAAAAAAACTTTTTTGGTAGCCGGAAATCCATAACCCCTAACCTTGATTCCATGCCGTTCATTGAGAATCTGGATGACTCGTAAAAGAGTTTTCAATCATGCTAGTTTAAATCCATTGTTAGTTAGTAGCATGGAATTCAGTTACAGACCGCCTACGTCCTAAATTTGGCGACCTTAATAAAGTGATTTTTATGACTACGGGCGTTGTTGGTTATAAGGTCAAGCTCTGAAAAGATCTGACTTTGCACAAAAAAGTCAAAAAAGACATGATTTATGTTGATATAAATGACTTGGCCTTATAGCCAACAACGCCAGTACTCCTTGATCTGATTTTATAAATATTAGGGTTATAATTTACGTTTGCATTTTTTAGACTGGAAACAATGGTTTTAGCATTGCGCGTTCGTTGCCGAGTTCCCTTCCGTCCCCTATGCCGTCCCAACAGCCTACTTCAACGCCTTCGTGGCACTCAACTGCCAACACGTACTCAACAGCTTCGGCAGCATCGGGTGGGACCGTCCGTGACTCTGTGTCAATGGTCCGAAAACGACCATCTTTAGGTATTTCCGAAGGTAAATTTTAGTCCATAGTCGGGTTTCTTAGGAAGTCGACTTTGTTGCCCGGCTTTTGTTGCTTTTTCATGATTAAAATGTTGTCAGTAATGAATAATTTTTGACCGTGTGAAAAACTGTCCCAAGGTTAATACCCTCGACGGATAATAAGGTAGACGGTTTTCGATATTTGGACGTATACTATTAGTATAAGAATTACCAGATAAATGTCTCTTTTTCCTAGAAAATAGAATCACATTTGATATATATTTGGTCATATACAGTTGGTGACTAAACGAGTTGACACCTAACGAGTTGACAAAGACGTAACGAGTTGACAGTTTTTGGGCGTTTTTCGGGCAAAAATAGGCAAAAGTGACCTAACGAGTTGACAAAGACCTAACGAGTTGACAGTTTTTGACGAAAAAATCGGAAACGAAACTGTCAACTCGTTTAGTCACCAACTGTAACTGGTCAAATGCGCGAAAAAACGTATATTTTTCCGAGCACACTTTTGCGGTCAGTACTTTATGGATTAAATCACTTTTTTGCTATTTTTGGCGTACTGACCGATTGTTCGGTGTATATAAGGATCTTCCACTTAACAGATTGTACAAAGAAAAATTCTTCGAATCCGAGCAAATTAATAAGCAAAATGAGCCTTGAATTGAACTTTGAGGCCGCAAAAAGTACCGCTCAAGTACGGTATTCCCATGAAAGACGGTTAAAAGTAATGTAAATTAATTACTGTTTTTAATGGCCCATCTATGATGGGTCCTTAGGAGTGACTACTCGTGAGTCAGGTCCTTAATGTATTATTGTCATCATATAAACTTATTGTTGCAAACTTTGCAACTTGAAAAGTACTAAATTGGAAAAAAGTATGGTGGTCAAAAAACCCATGAATGACTGTAAGTCCATGTATTTTTTATTATAGAAAAAATTCAGTCTTTTTGAAAGTACAAATCTAACCGGTACACTGTTTTTAATAGTGTGTCCGGATAAAATGTCAAAAAAATTAAAAAAAAAATTCCATGAATATTTCCGAAGTCAAGTTCTACCCCTTTTCGCAATAAAATCAAGAAAATAGACTTGCACAAAAAGGGGGCAATCTTGACTTGCCTCTCACCACACAGACAGTATTTATTTTTCTATTTTGTATTTTTAATTTGGGTCCCCGGGTTGAAAACTGTCAAAACCGCGGTGATTGTCCGTCCCGTTTGGACAAATTGTTTAATAAATGAGAACGAGGCCTCTGGGCACACTTGGCGCCTTTGCCTATAATCTTTATTTTTGTGCCTGTTTTGACAGCCAAGGGGCATTATTTGTCTGCTAAATGAGCGTTCCCTGTACTGTGTGCCCCAAGAGAGAGATAAAAAAAGTAAAAAAAAAATATGGGCGTTGTGCTGAACACACACAAACTTTTGCTACATTTTTCGCCATTTATTTTTTTTGTGCCCCATTCTCAGTCTTGTTGTTTCAATTTTGAATTTTGAAGTATCCTCTCTTAAAACCAATAATTGATGACACAAACCACAATATCTAAACTCAACTCGGTCTCTAAACAAGCCGTTTTTTGAGTACAGTGGTCATTAGCCCCCGAGGCCAAATTGGACGCACTCAAAAGCAAAAACAAACCATCTTGGGGCACACAGGTTTTTGTGTGTGCGCGTGTGCCTGTGTCGGGCCTGTGTGACGCAAAATTAATAGACAAAATAGTCAACTCCACTAGAAAGACTTTTTTTGGTGACTTGATTGGTTACAAAAGACACACAAAATAAATTAAATATCGCATCGTTCAATATTGTTATGAGAAAATCACAATTAAGTAGGAAACACAATGAGTGCCCAAAAATGAACGCATCATGAATCATATACGTACGGAATATGTCTGCTACAGTATTGGGTAAAATAACGTGATTCTCGCTTTCTCAAATTTTGTATTCGAATACGTTTAAAAAGCGAGAAGCTCGTTATTATACCTCATACTGTAAATAATGATTTTTTTATGAATTTTAACCCATGGATACATGATATTTTTTGAGAAATAAATATTTTTGGGAAATTTAACTCTTCTGTGGCCCCCTTAGAAATGAGAAGTACCGGTATCAAACCGGGAACCTTATTGTAACCTGATTTTTTTTCAGATTTTAACGAAAAAAAAAAATGAAAACTAAAAAGCGAGTGACTTGTATTCGAATAATTACGTCAACATTACGTCCCAAAAAAGGCCGATTATATGGGCGCTAATTATTCATGGAATATAAAATCGAATCGGTTTTTGGCCGAAATCGGTTTTTGGCAATGTCACTCGTCAATTGTTTCATTTGACACAAATTATCCGCCGCCAAAATAACAACATTATTTTTCATGCTGCCGCGTCCCCGTTCTAATAAATTGATTATGTTCATTTCTTATGTTATTTTTTTTCATTTTTTTTGCTTATTTCTCTTGATTGTGTCGACTCAAGTGGTCGCCATTTTGTGGTTAGACTTTGTGATAATATGTTTTTGTTTAATGCGCGGAAACAAGCAATCAAGATGGTGGTTAGCTGAGCTCTTGACGCCGGACGCCTCATTGCAGGTTTTTTTTTTATTGAGCATGAAATGATTTGTTACATCGGAACTTTTATGGGACAGGGGCGGCGGCAGCGGGACGGGCGGCCTTAGTTTTTTTTTAGGTTGGCCTTGATATTAAAATCATTAGGAGGCTCGATTAGGCAAATGATTTAATTGCGGTTAATTCAAGACTTTGAAAGACTTGTTTTCAAGATCAACCACCTTAAGAACTCCCACCGTGTCTAGATATATCAGAACTTTTGGCGTTTTAATTTAGTTTTGTTGTTTGTTTACATGTACTACACCGCTTGAGGGTTTATTAGGCCGGTTTTGGAAGGCGAAAGTGGCCTGATAAACCCTCAGCGGTGTATAACAGTGTCCGTGCCCATAATGTTGATTTTTGGTTTGCGATAATACGTACGATAGTATATCCAGAATTTTTAATTTGAAAAATCCATGAAGATGATATCATTGATATGACGAATATCGTGGAAATCCAGTGTACTTAATATTAATTTTTTTAGTAAATTTATTCACTGTTTCACATAAACTAGTAGAGTTAAAGATCTCATACATTTGGAATTAATTCCGAAAAAAAGTGTTTTACAGACTTCTGTAATAACGGTTTAAGTGTCGCCAACGTCCTAGATGGCGCTTTTGGTGTCTATGGGTTAAAGTGGCAACGTCTAGTTTTTGTGTCCCTTTCCCTCGATTTCTTTATATTTTTGGTAAATATTTCGATATAGTCTGCTGTGTTATTCTAGGTGTGATTCGAGGCGTTTATTTTTGTGAAGTCGACTTTTTGCGTTTTCGTAAATTGAGTGCAAAAACAATCGTCTGCTAGTTTATGTTTTTTGAGTCATTTAACGAAAAAAGGTGTTTTGTCAAGTGGCGTTTATCTTGGGAATTTTACGTAAATATCCATGGCGGTGTTCCACATTTGGCGCATTTGGATTTGGTTGGGGTTTACCTGGGCCTAGTCATTATATCGTCAACACTGGAGATTTTGTGGTTTCGGCCCGAGCACAGTAACAAATAAACGTACGACCCGGGGAGTTAGATTTTTTTTTTTGCCCAAGTCCTGATTCAATTACTTTCGTTTTTAATAAAAATTCCACGGCACCGCGTCTGTTTGGTGAAACGATTCGAGTTAAAAATGTGCACTTGACAGCCAAAATTTTTTTTCCGAATTTTTTGAAAAATGTGACATTATTCGAAATCCTGACAATTTTTCGAAATTTGTGGAATTTTAAATTTTTTTTCCAAATTTTCCAAATAAAAAATTAATTAGAATTTTCTAGAGAAAGTTAGAAAGCTTGAAATTTTCGAAATAACTTGATTTTTTTGTAAATCTAGCCATATTCCAAAAATATTTTTCAAAAACAATTCAAAGTGACGTCAACGTTCATTTATTAAGAGTGGGAAACACCCTCCCAATAAAATTATCTTAATTTTCGTTTTCATGCACATTGATATCCGGTAATATGCGTATAAAATCTGTAGGCGGTATTTCCAAGTTCAAAAAGACGGATATCGAGCTAAAAATCTAGAATTATTAGCGAAAATTATATTTTTTTTTCTAAAAATGTCTCAATTGGGCTCATTTTTGCGGCGACTGGTTACAGAATGTTAAACTATAAATTATGGTCCATAATATATTTCTGTATCATTTGTATGTTTTTATCGGGCAAAGTGTGATAACTTTTTGTGATTGAATTATTTTTGGCCGAAAGTGTTTAATGCATTCGACGGCGGCCGGTGTGTGTATATTTCTGTGTATATTTTGATGCCTAACCCTAACCTTAATCAAGTAGCGACTCAGTGGCAGCCAACCACAAAAAATGTTGATAGCGCGCGACCTTAATTTGACCAGGTGAATCCCGCCCTACTCGAAAATTGTATTTAATTATTTTTCTCCCAACATTTACGATATTGGGCATGATATGGCGGTCCGCTCAAATTTGGTAATAAAATTGAACCGCGGTGCAAAAAAAAACTCACAAAGCGTACACACTTGAGCCGTACACACCGTGTGGTTTCAAAAAAAGGCGAGCTCCGATAAAATATTGTTTTCACCTGGAGCCTACTTCTTATTTTTTCTTTCGTAAAATATAAATAAATAATCGTGATGTGGTTTTTTTTGCTGCGTTCAGAACCTGATAAAAAAACATTTAGAGCGTAAAAAAGGCTCGAAATTTATCAAGATTTACAAGAATTCAAAGTTGATTTTATTCCCGTATTTTGACGTCATGGACTACTCAGCGTTTAACATGAATTTCCGCCGTTTTTTCTTTAGTATTTTCTAGATAGTCCAACTCGAGTTTTTTTCGCGTCAAAAACTCGAATATCGCGGTCTAGAAAATGAAGGAGAAAAGATAGCGGGAATTCATGTAAAACGCCGAGTAGAAGTCTTTTTTTGCAATATTCATATTTGTCATGATTTAACACTTGTTCAACAATAGGGACTTCATAAAATTAGGGCTCATATACCGTGTGTCAGTTTCCAGACGAGCACAATTTTGCCAAAATGTGTGTTGATCGTTTTTTAACTTGTAGCGACACTACTAAAACATATGGACCACAAAGACAAATAAATATAATAATATGTTTTTTATCAATTTCAAAGATGAAAAAAATATAATGACGTTCGAAAATTTATCAAGATCTCAAATCTAGAATTTTTGTTTCTTCCCCTTTTTTCTGATAAGGCGAAAATGATGCGGTCGGCGTCAATATACAATTAAACGCGCCTCGAAAAAAAAGGGGATGCCAACAAAAAACATAATAATTTACGGGGTAGGGGTCGAATGGGTATAATTTGAATCGAATTAGTGCATTTCCTCTCTTTTGGTCAGGAGATAAGAACGGGTATCTCGCTTTCCACCCTGTTTGGAGAAGTCCCTTGAAACCACAAAATATAAAATTATTAATTTGCCGCTGCCACCAAAATGCATTTTGGATGCGACAAACACTCAATTTGTCAGATTGAAAACTTTGATTTGAAAACCCGCCATCTGGACCCCCCTATGTACCCCGTTTTAAATGTCACAAAACACAAAAAGAAACAAAATAGGAACCATAATTGATCTGATGGTTTGCCACATTAAAGGGATCACTCTAAGTGCACTTTGACACTTGCTTGTGATTAGAGCTTAACTTTGAAAATAGTGGACAGAAACCAATAAAGAATACATTCTCAAAATCAGACTCATACTGTATGAGTCACACACGTATATGGTACTGATCGTTCGCGCTGAACTTTCGGTACATTTTGAGATTTTTGTCAGGCAGCCAATGAGCAGTCAGAATATATCATGGACCTTAAAATACGTTAAAAAACTAAAACAGAAGTGTACATCACTTTCTTCTCCGATTTTTTCGTCAAAAACTGTCAAATCGTTCCAAACGGTCACTTTTGACCATTTTTTGCCCAAAAACGCCCAAAAAGTGTCATTACATTCCAAACTGTGAGCTTGTTACGTGTCAACTCGTTACCACACCAACTGTATACAGTATACCAGTGCGTACCGAGTTAGGTGTACAGTGGTGTTTTAGTTTTTAAACGTATTTTAATGCCGATGATATAATATGAATACTCATTGGCTGTTATCACAGTTAGATATGCTCTGTGTAAAAATATTTTTTTCGAGAATTATCGTCTGTAACTTACGTACCCGATATACATATATTACGATTCTTATGTAATACACCACATTATATACCAACTAATTTGAATATAAATTTCAGTTTATACTCCATATAAATATGAATAAGTTTTTTTTTACAATTTATTACCGAAGAAAAATAACCGTCAGCAAAAGCCGGTAGCAATGTTTTAAATATTGACCTTATAACTATTTTGCCACTAACTTTATGATGATTTAGAATTGACACAAAATTCCGACTTCTACAAAAATGCTGATGTTCGACCGCCGTTTACTTATGCGTCACTTATCCGCCAGGTGTGTACAAGTTAACGCCGTTAACCGGTTTTTTTCCACCGTTAACCGGTTTTTCCGCCGCTAACCGTTTTTTCCTTTGACTTCTTTTTTTATTGAATAAAAACTAAACAATATTTTTAGGCGATTATTGAGTCCGACGATAAACAACTGACGCTAAATGAAATTTACAATTATTTCATGAAGACTTTTGCATATTTCCGGTAAGTGTTTATTTCATTTAATCAACCTGTATATATTCGACAGTGTATATTCTAGACATTTTTATTCTAGATTTGATTTGAATTTTAGAAAAAATGCGGCCACATGGAAGAACGCCGTCCGCCACAATCTGTCGCTGCATAAATGCTTCGTGCGCGTTGAAAACGTTAAGGGCGCCGTTTGGACCGTTGACGAGCTTGAGTACCAAAAACGACGACCACAAAAATTATCCGGGTAAGTTTTTACTTTTTTTATGATTTGAATTAGGGAACCAGGTTCTCGCTTTTGGCGCGCCTACGCATTTTCCTAACATGCAAAATCGTTGGCGTTAAAATGGCAAATGTGCAACTTGAATTCTAGTTGTTGCTTATTTTGAAAAATAAACAATTATTTCAGTTTTGAAACAATAAACCAATTATGTTTCAGGCCCGTTTTACGACCTCGAATGGACATTCCGGATAATTCGATGCTAGGCCTTCCATCCAATCCGATGTTGAGTCTTAGTGCCCTCGCCCAAAATGGTGCATCACAGCAAATGGTGAGTTATTTTTTCTCCTATTCTGTTAAAGTGGTCTTATGGGAATTATTTTTGACACCCCCTCCCCCCCCAAAACAAAAATTGCTCAGTGCGTGGGCAGAAGTACTAAAAAATTTTTGCTGCAAAATCGCAAGAGCAATATTTTAAACGCCTTTTAAACATCCCTTCTACTGGTGAAGGGTACTTTCGCGACCATACATTTGGTCGCGAATCTTTGTTCAAAATTTGGTTTCGCGATCAAATGGTCGCGAAATGATGTTTTAGACCAGGTTTCGCGACCATTTTTTTTTCCATCTAAAAATAGTGATCGCGAAACCTCACCCAAAACGTAATGAAACCAAATTTTGAACAACAATTCGCGACCAAACCATGTGGTCGCGAAACTACCCAAAATACAACTTATTTCGCGACCATAAATGGTGACCCACTCCCTTCTACTGACAGCACAAATGCTCTTATGACGCATTTAAATAACGTTTTCAAAAATATTGATATAAAATTGAATGCAATTAAATTACCTATACATTCGTTAATGACCTAATGGGGGTGTAGTTGTACTTGATTTGTGATGGGGCCGATTTTACTGCGTCGTTTGGACGATAAATATTTTGTATTTTTGGCATTGATCAATTTTTTTTTTTCGTGCTACTTATCATTTTGTGTGCAACTAGCCGGGCCTGTTTTGTTTTCGATTTCGTTTGATATAAATTTTATATAAAAGCGGAGTGTGTTGATTTGATGTTTTGTTTAGGGACAACAAGCGGCCTCGCAAGCAAACCAGCTAAACGAAAATAACTATATGGCGGCTGCTGCTCGCCTACTTCAAAATCCGGCCCTGGCTGCTGCCATGCAAAGTCCAACAGCAAATGGCCTCAGTTCGGCATTGAGGTAAGTTGACATAACCCTGCATTTATATTTACATGTGTAAAACACTACTATAGTCGGCTTTTTTTTCTAGACTACTGTATAAGTAACTTTTTTTTGCAAAATTATAGCAATTTGGTGTTCACAATTAAATTTAATTCTGATCGATATTGAACTCTAAGGGTAACCAAAATATTTTGTGTTTTTCCGCCTTGAAATTGGGCTTACAGTCCTTAATTCCTTAACGGTCGGTTTTGGTTCTCGAAAAAAGCGGCCGTTATTGGGTAAACGGCCGTTTTTTGAGGAAAAAAGTGGCCGTTATGGAATAAACGGCCGTTTTTGGAGGAAAAGCGCCCCTTATGGAATCAAGGACTGTATTATATTTCAAAGCTCAAAAGTTGCCGTTTGTTATTCTAGAAAACCATATTCCCCATTCTATTAATTTTCTAGAATAAAAAGGGCAACTTTTGAACTTTGACATATAATATATTATTTCGTTTTCCTAGATCGAAAAATGTTGTTTTCTAGATCAGTGATTTTATTGAAATGTGTATTCTAGAGTTCTTATTGTTTATTCAAATAATTGAACTTTTGGTTCTAGAGTTTTCATACAAGAAATCGTGTTTGTACAACTAGTTACGTTTATTTTTAGTGGATTAAATCCAGCGCTTGCCGCGCAACTTCATGCGTCGACTGCTGCCCAAATGGGTAATGGCTCACCAGTTTCGGGGATTGATATTTCAAACTTAACCGCTATGCACGCTATGCTTCAAAAACAAAACGAATTGTAAGTATACATTTGTTGTTATGTTTGTAGAATAATTTCACTTTGTAAACATGCCTATTATATCACAATTTCACCAAAGAGATAAACCTAAAAAAAAACTTACAAAATACAGGAGTTAGTCAAATTCCGGGACGCTTTGCGATTTTGACTCAACGTCTTTGGCTCCAGAAATTCCACTTTCCTCTCAATTTATCGCTAAAAACCGAACAATGTGTCCCGGAAATGGACTTTAACTCTCAGGGGGAAGGAGTTTTTGGGAACCCGTAGGGAGAAACTGCGTGTTTATATACACACACTTAAAAAATTCACAGTAATTCGCAAAAATTCAAAAAAACTGGTAAAGCCAAGTTGTAGAGCTTGTCAAACTACGTCGATCTTACTATTCAAAAATTGATTTGGGCCACGAGTGCCCCCTAGAGAGCTGTTTGAAATCTCCAACCTACGCAAAAATTCGATTTCTCGAAAAGTTGAGGCAGGGTTCAGCAATACCCGTTATGCCTTACGAGGCCTCCATATGCCTTAAATCGACGAAAAAACAAGTTGTGTGTTTATATACACGCACTTCCCCTTGGGAGTTAAAACCCATTTATTTTTTAAATGAAATCGCCTTATTGGTTCCAATTTGACTTTTTTTAAAATCTAACGGTTAATTTTAGCATGTCGATGAATACGGAACAGCACTCTCATAACATGCACGAGGATATCAAAATCGAGGAGCTGGAGTCTGAAATTCCGACGGTTCATCCCGAATCACCAATCGCCCATTCTGCCGACGAGATTGACCTCCCTAGTGATCTCCCCAACGATCTCCCCGCTCTAAAACCCGAAACTGCCAACTTAAACGAGAATAGCGAACTTTTCAAGCAGGAAATTCACGACCAGGAAGTCGCCACTATGCAAGAATAAATAAACAAAAAGGTATCAAAGCGGAAAAAATGGAGTACAAAACCAATGATGTAATTTCCGCCGCCGGAGAATTCGACACAAATGCGCCGAATGGGCCCAAAATTAGAAAATTTGAATTCAAATATGCTGAATTGTCCGTAAACTGCAAATATTGAACTCCAACGTGTCGAATTTTCGGTGAATTGGAAGCTTTTAACACAAAAAATTATTCGGCACAAATCGGTCAGTTTGGACACAAAACATCGCAACAATGGACACAAAAAGTTCGGACGAACGGGCATAAAAAATTGTAAAGTTGGACACAAAAAACGGGAAAATTGGGCACAAAAAACGGGAAAATTGGGCACAAAAAACGAGAAAATTGGGCACAAAAGTGGACCAAAAAATCAGGGAAATTGGACACAAAAACTGAACTGTGTCGAATTAAACGGCCGGAAATGAAAACAACACAAAGAAAACAAAGTACGCGAAGTTCACTATTTATTGCAGCTTATGTTCATCACTTCACGCGCGCTTTTTGGCGCGTTGTTTTCAATATCGATCGCCTCTTTATCAAACTCAATGACGCACAAAGAATTTCGTTCATCATTATTTTTCTTTTTTTTTCTGAACACACACAAAAAAAACAAAATTAACCGATTATTGTCAAGATAAACGCGCATAGTCTGTGCGGAATAGAGTTCAAGAACATTGGAATTACTTGTATTATGGATATAATATGTACTTCGAAAATGTCAAAAAGAGATTAAAAATTTCAAAAGAAAAATTTCCTGCCTGTTGTACAAAAAAAAATACTGTTTTATTTCTCATCTTTTATTTTTCTTTCGTTCTGGCTTACTAGTTCCAATAAGACGCATTTTTACTTTTTTTTTACTTGAAAATTTTCTTTGAACGAAATCGGTGCACTGTACTGTACTCGAGCTTATGATTTTGATGCAAGCTTTAACCGTCATGCACCGTTTTGACAGGAGTTGTGCCAAAATGACGCGTTTCGGTGCATGGCAGTTAAGTAGCCCAATAAAACACAAAACTTCAATCAACATTTTTTTATACAAAGAAAAAACTCTCAATTAAAGCAATTCTAGAAAAAAACGTTTTTTTCTTTTTGTTTTTGAGGAAATACTGGATCGAGAAATTGCGCACCATCAGTACAAGATATCAAGAAGCCTTCTGCCTCTGGCTTTCTTTCTCATTTTTTTTTTCAATGATTATAATTTCTATTATTGCTTCTCACTGTTTTGACGACTGTCTTAAAATAAATTATTTAATTTATCTTTAGCTTTTTGATTTATGTTTTTGGGAAATTACAGAAGTCAACGCACTCATTGGTTGTATTCCAGAACGGAATTGTGTACTGTATGTTAATTCGTTTATCGTGACGGTTTTCTGTAAGTAAACTGGTAAGGGGAAAAAAACTAGCAATTATGGGTGTTTTCCCTAGGTAAAAATCGTACAGTCTTAACGAAAAGTCTTCAGTAAATTACTCCAAGAACATTCAGTATTAAAGGTCCTTATTTTACAATAAAACGGACACAATTTTCGACAGCGAAAAAATTCTTTTTAGAACTAGCCTTACTCAGTAAGGGCAGTATTTTTTTAGGAAAAACGGTCGTAATGGAAGCGCCCCTTGAATCGGTGGCCCGACGTTAGAGTACTGTTTTTGACTCACTTCAAAACCGGTTTTAAAAATATTTTTATGGCAGAAGCAGAAAATTGAATGTTTGGTCCGTACCCTGACGTATTTCAGGTTTTGGCGAAGGAAATGGTACCCTATTGTCGAATTGATTGCAAAAAAACGGCACAACGGTACGAGCGTACCCTAATGTAGAATTAAAAACCTAACAATTTGACGCATAGTAACTGTAGTCGACTATGCTGCATTGAAATCTATCTAGACGGGAACGGAAATGTCATGTGATAAAACATTAATTTTCGTAATTTTAATTTTATTTTACGTTTTTTTTCAATTTTTTCTTGGAGAAATGAAGAGCTTGTCAAGAGCTGAAGACGGAGATTTATTTTTTTTTACAAAAAGAAATATTTTTGACGAAAAAAGAACGTATGTTGCTTGCAAAATTTTACAAAAAGTTTTACCAAAATGTTGTAAAAAAGTTTTACAAAAACGTTTTACAAAAAGTTTTACAAAAAGTTTAACAAAAACTTTTACAAAAACTTTTACATAAACTTTTACAAAAACTTTTGCAAAACATTTTACAAATTTTTTTAGAAAAAGTTTTACAAAAAGTTTTGCAAAACAATTTACGAAAAGTTTCACAAATAGTTTTAGAAAAAAATTTTACTAGTTTACTAGTTTAAATGGATACTAAAGGTGATTTAGGCTCGACCAATACGATTATTCTGTGTATGTTATATTATAAAAAAAAGAATAAAACAATGTTTGCAACAGAAAAAAAGATTGAAACGTCTAAATTAATTTATTGTAAACAAGGTTACATAATATATTATAGGCTCGCTGTTCCGGATACGAT
>SCLG01000357.1:102518-114828 GCA_004367875.1 Oikopleura albicans
GTAGTCGAGGGAAATGAAAATTGAACTTGACGTTTTAAATATGATTTTAAACGGGTAAAACCTTGCAAATTTAATTTCAGAGAAATTTGAGGTCCAACTACGATGGAAGTCAAAATAACCACTAACCTGCTTAAAGTAACAGTCAGTCTTTCCGCCTACGCAATACCAGCTTGAAGTTCCAAAATAACAGTTATTTGCCCACTTTTGAGTTTTCTTTAAGCAGGTAGGCGGAACTCTTACTTTAAGAAGATAGTGCGTAGGCGGAAAAAACTGACTGTTACTTTAAGCAGGCATTGACAATAGTATTAACCTTAGTTTGTTAAATGGCAATTTTGAGTTACATTAAAATTTATTTGGAAAATAAAATTGAATTAAATCATTGAAAAACAACCTTGAAAAGCAACCTTGTAAAACCCCGAAGATATTACAGTCAGGGGTCTCTGGATGTGCACTATTTTACGAAAATTTGGTAATACCTTTAAATGTGCACCTTTTTCCTACCATTTTTTTTTCAAATGTAACTCTAGATCTGCACCTTTATTTCAGACCATTTTTTAACATGTACTTCCAGATGTGCATGCCTCTATAGATGTGTATGTTCTACTGAAAGCGCAAATGCACATCTAGCGACCCCTGACTGTACAGAAATTAAAATAAAAGTACAACGAGTTCTTACAGTGGACTGTAACTTACATTACAAGCCACGCGGTGAGTCATTTGCGTGGCTAAAGACCCCCTCCTCTGTAACTGCTTAGTATGAGGTATAATAACGCGTTTCGCGCTTTTCTAGTTTTTCATTCTATAAAAATACCAAATTTGAGAAAGCGAGAAACACGTTATTTTACTCCATACTGTAGTTCTAGGCTGCATAGATTCTCAACAAAATAGACTTTTTGTTAGACCATTATTGTCTATTTATGGAAACCACAGTATGGATTTTTTGAAATGTACGACGCGTCGTTGAAATGCAAACGTCAAAAATGATTATTTTCATCATTTTGAATTTTAATTTTGAAGATTTTTCTCCCAAACCTGAATGATTCGTTATTTATTCCGCCGTTGACGTCATGTTGGCTTATTTGAACGTCTACATCATCTTCCTCGTCATCTGTCCGATTTCTCTCCGAGTCTGCCTCATCATCTGTCATTTTTTTATGTTTTTTTCCTGTTTTTTTTTTTACTTTGACAACATAAATATGTAAAAAAAAGTGGACGGCTATCGTAGTGGAAGTACCCAATTACCATTTTTATTTACATAGAAACGTATACGTTTATTTACATAAGTGTGCAAGGAAAATAATTGTAAATCGAAAGCGCGTATTTATGATCGATTAATTCTGTAAAATGCGAATGTAAAGTCAGACGTTGTGACTCACAACTTGTGAGTCATAATTTATGACTCATAAACATTAGGTGCGCGCTTAAGTTAACACCTAAAGGTGAAAATTTCAGCGTGTCGTGTTAACTTTGTCGCTTTGAAACTTGAACACATAATTCGGACGTTTCTTTTAGACGCGTTTTTAAGTGAGATTTTATTTTATAAAATGACATTTCAGAGAAAATCAACATAGAATTACCAATCAAAGAATATGTTTATTGTTTATCACCAGTAAATAAGCATTGTCTGAAGCAAATAAAAAAAAACATGAAAAATGCGGTTGTTAGAAGAACTATCACATCAGTTACAGTTGATGAAATAAAAAATTGAAAAAGTAGACACGTTTTGGCGCTAGAGAGCATTTTAGAGGCCATTTTTGTGATTCTCCACTTTCGGAGTTACATTTTCGAAGTTACATTTTCGGTCATTGCCCCACATACAGTATGTGTTCAAATTTTAATTCAGTATCCCGGTGTACTTTTATGTATTTGATGACAATAATTTACTGGTTACTGAGGTAGTAATTGTGAATTGAATGGCAATTGTAATTTAAATATTTGATAACTTATTTCACCCGAGACTCTCGGGTCGAGAAGATGAATAAACCTGATTTGTAAGTTTCATCTTCCCATAATCCAGCAATTATACAAAAAAAAAAGTTGACCTTTTGACCTTTTATATGCTGACCTAATTTGCACTTGTAATTAGTTCAAATCTCTCCAGAAAGAAGAGTAATAAACTAGATAAACCTAAAAATATATTATTTGATAATCAAATCTAATTTAGATTTCAGCTAATTGCACCGGGAGATTATGAGACTTGAAGCTTATCTTATAAGAAGCAGTGTTGAAAAAGTTGGCCAACTCTCCAAATTTTCTCAACGCTCGGATTTTTCCCAACACTAACGTTAGATTTTTTGTTCTCAACGCTCAAGGTAAGCGTTGGCCAACGGTCGAATTTTTCCCAAGGCCCAACGCTCCTAGCACGTTCGGAATAAAAATTTCCCTTGGACTTCCAACGCGTTGGGAATAAAATTTCTCCAACGCCCAACGTTCCTAACGCGTTCGGAAGAAAATTTACTCAACGTTTCCATTTCGTTGGTTGGGCGTTGACGCACCCCAACGCCCAACACTTCCAAGATTGTATAAGAAGGAAACATTTTTCATAAAAAGTTATTTTTGTGAATTTATCGCTCATATAAAATGAGTCATATTATGTCCTTAAAATAACTCTCTAATAAGTTCGGCAAAAAAGGTCCTTTATGAGAGCATCGTTCCTGATGGAAGCAGTTTTACATATTAGGGCACAATCCGGGACCATAAGGGATTCTTAATTTTTGGGGAAAAGGTCGTTTTTTGAATCTCACCTGTACCGGAAATAGTAAAATATGTCCTGTTTATCATTGTTGAAAATATCGACCCTTATTTTGATCATATTGAAAAAAAATCATTGTTCCTGTCCGGGTTCGAACCGGAGACCTCTCGCGTGTGAAGCGAGCGTGATTACCACTACACTACAGGAACCCTGGCGGAACACAGTTTCAAACATAAATTCAACTTCCCATATTGCATATACACTACAATCTTTATTTGAAAAATTGCATGAATTGGCGAAAAAAAATCAAATTTATTAACTCAATAAAAATAGTATGCGTATTCAAATCATGTTAAAACCCGCATCACATCAAGGGTTCCTGTAGTGTAGTGGTTATCACGCTCGCTTCACACGCGAGAGGTCTCCGGTTCGAACCCGGACAGGAACACATCTTTTTTATTTTCAATTGAGAAATTTCATATGAAATCTTATTAGATAATTTATAATTTTTAGTCAAATTATGACTTTCTCCACATTAGCCTTCACTACACCCCTAACCAGTTATCTTAACACCAGTTCTCTTAACAAAGTTGGTTTATTTTAACACTTTTTATACCGAAACGTATCGTGATTTTAAATTATCTTACCTAGCGCCCTACCCAATTATCTTAACAAACTTCAATTATCTAAGGCTTTTTAAGCAAGACAGTTGTTAAGATAACTGGTTAGGTGGTGTATGTGACGGATTATCCTCCAACCTCCAAACATGATGATGTCGTTAAATTATACGGTACAATTTACATGGTATAAAATATACGGTATATACCAATTCAATACACTCTAGTTCCCGCAAAAATAGTTATTACAGTTGGTGTGGTAACGAAGTGACAAGTAATGAAGTGACAGGTAATGAAGTGACAGGTAACGACGTGACAGGTTACGAAGTGACAGGTTGCGAAGTGACAGTAACGGAACGAAGTGACAGTAACAGAACGAAGTGACAGTAACGGAACGAAGTGACACTTTTCGGAGTTTTTTGGGCAAAAGTGACGGAACGAACTAACAGTTTTTGACAAAAATCGGAAACCAAAGTGTCACTTCGTTACCATACCAAGTTGGTATTACCAACTGTACGATAAATTACACTTTTATGCTGAAAAAAAAATATTTTTAAGGAGGGGTCACACTTATTGTGTTCAAATTGAATCCGAAAACCAGTAAAATGGAGTTTTAATTTGATTTAAATTATAATGAAAAATAATAAAATGTTTGTTTGTTTGAGTTTATTCTGACACTAAAAGGTAAACAATAGGTTTCACCGTTCGAAAAAAAAAATTGTTTAGTTAGTTTTTTGTTCGGTAAAAACCGTTTACGTAAGAGGTTTAGGTTTTAGACTTGGGGTCATACGTATTCTTAATTGATCGTGGTAATAAAAAATGCGTTCACTCGGTGAACTTGTCAAGAAGCCATTTGAGCCCATTAAGAGCACATTTGGTACCATGCGATGCGTCGAGCAGTTTCTTTTACATTACCGTACGTCACAACAAAAATAATTTTGAGAAAACTAAAGCTCCCATCAAAAGACGTTAATGGACGCCCCGACTAACGAGTCCGATTAAATATTAAACTTTTCATATTAACAATTCGACAAATTATATTCTCAGATATTAATATTAAAATTCAGATTATATTCTCTTGAAATGCACCACCTAACCAATTATCTTGTTTTGCTGAACAAGACAACTGTTTTGCTGAAAGAGTTAAAGAAGATAATTGAATTTTGTTAAGATAAGTGGGTAGGGCATTTGGTACGATAATTGGAAATTACGATATGTTTTGGTTCAAAAGGTGTTAAAGTAACCCAATTTTGATAAAGATAAAGATAACTGCTTAGGGCTGTAATTATTTAATAGACTTATATAATAAAGACTGTACGAATTATTACACTGAATTATTTCCGGTGTTTTTCCGGTTTATTCCCGGTATACTGTAGACCAGCACCACGATCAAAGTGTTCGTAATGTTGAATTTTTAACGAAACATATTTCCAGATGACGAAACTTTGCGAAACTTTTCGAAGTTATTCTTGTCCTGTTCATTTAAAATAAATTATTTTTGACTACCGGCGCCAAGGTGGTATGGCTTGGCCAAAATTGAAAAATAAAATAGTAAACCGAAAAAAAAGCAACCAAAAGAAACCATAATATTTCGGCAGAAAGTAAATTGGCATGGTGTCTAAAATGTCAAAAGGGGAATTTGTCGACGGATTACCCTTTATCCACATTACACATTATCACCTTTTGCCTTTATTCACTGTACCCCTTTTTGTCGACAAATTGCTCTTTAGAAAAATTCCCCTTTCGACCATTAAAACATGATACCAATTCAATCTGTGCCGATATTTCTTAGTCAGACAAAATTCTAGGCGTTGTGGGCGCATCAAGTGTATAGTTTATCGACATTTTCGTTTCAACATCATGCGCTCCGAAATGACGTATTTCTCTTACTTTTTCCAACTAAATTGTACTTATAAATTATATCATTTGTTAAAGCACTTTTATTGAATTTGCCATTTAAAAATCGAATTTGTCAGACACATTATCGGCCCATTATTACCAGGTGAAAATCTGTTTATTGATTCGTCTCGACGTACTCGAAAGACTTCTACGTTTACAAAAATTAACCAGATTGGTACCTTGTATCGTCCTGATTTTAAAACGCGAAAAAAATTCTTAGGGGAAATGCATATTTCTCCTTAAGTGCGGCACTTAAGAGGCAAGGACTGTAAAACAAAAATATTTTAAAAGAAAGAAATCGCCTTTCGGTGATTTACCTTTCGGTGATTGGCCAAGCGCGCTCAAAAAAGACCAATGACACGCCACATAGGCCTCAGACGCGCTGTCAAGCAACGTTACCAAAAAGTGGTAACATTATTTATTTTTTTCGCATTTGAAAATCACTACGGTATGTCATGATAGGTCTTTGAAATCCATATTTTTTTTTGCAATTTTCTGAAAAAATAAGCCTGTTTAGGTTTTCGAGAAAGCAAAAAAAAAGAATTAACTAATTATACGTAGTTATCGTCTCTGAAAACGGTAAATTTGTTTGTCCTTAGAGCCACCGGTTTCGGAGACGAGGACTGTAAACGATTTGCAAAGAAATTTCCAGTGAAATTAGTAACTAAGCAAAAACACTAATTTTTAAATTTTTTTTTCGTACAGATTTTTTGAAACGCGACATTTGAAGAGTAGAAAAACCCATAATATATACCGTAGGCGCGGGGGTTAGGGAGTGAATTCCATGCGAAGCCTCTATTGGCCCGTCGTTTTTTACCTACGCAAAACGTGACCGCGTAATTTTTGCCAGAAATAAAATAAATCAACTGTACATATGACTTTCTTTCAAGAAATTTGTCTTGTATCATTCCAAGCGTTTTTTTTTTATGAAATTTAAAAGTTTTCGAAACTTAGGCATGTACTGTAGTATGAGTCATACTGTATAACTTTTTACATTTCGNAGTGCTCTTTTGTTCCCAGCAGGAACTTTATAACCACAGGCCTATTAGAAAACATACCAAATTTCTTTTTGTGTTAAATATCCAATTATATTTTTTGCTCAATTTAGGGTGTACATATAAATAATAGGTTTCACTAAGAAAAAGTCAGATAAATTTCGAAAAAATATTATCGCAATTTCGTCTAAAAATCCTTCAAATTAGTTTTGAAATAAAAAATGTTCTTTTTAACTCCCAGGGGGAAGTGCGTGTATATAAATACACGATTTGTTTTTTTGTCGATTTAAGGCATATTGAGGCCCCGTGGGTCAAAACGAGTATTGCTGACCCCCCTCAACTTTTCAAAAAAATTACATTGGCGGTATTTTTTGCGTAGGTTGGAGATTTCAAACAGCTCTCTAGGGGGCCGTGGTGGTCCAAATCAATTTCTGAATAGTCAGATCGACGTAGTTTGACGAGCTCTAGAACTTGGCTTTGCCAGTTTTGTTGAATTATTGCGAATTATTGTGATTTTTTTAAGTGCGTGTTCATATACACACATTTTCCCCCTATAGGTTCCCAAATACTCCTTCCCCTTGAGAGTTAAAAAGAGCGTGGGCGCGCATTATTTTCTGTGGAAAATTTTGTAGCACTAGTCTACCTAACCAGTTATGTAAACATCATTTATGTTAACACAATATCGTTATTTTATCATTTTTTTGGGCTTTCATGAACTTAGGATTCCTTCCACGCCCTACCCAGTTATGTTAAAAAATCAGTTTTGTTAACAGTTTTGACGTGTAATGGTGTTAAAATAACTGGTTAGGTGGTGTATATTATAACTTGTGATGTTTTATGGGAAGTGGAGCGCTCGGAAACACGGATAAACCCCTAACCAGTTATCTTAACCGGTTATCTTAACCAATCCCATGAAAAGTTTAGTACGAGTCTGTAGCATAATATTATAATTTACGTTTTGACATGGGTTCAGAGTCTGAACTTCAGACACCCTAGTTTTTAAGGCTAGGTCAAGGCAGAACAAATTTAATATCAACAAAAATAAACCCGGCCGGCGATGTAACCAAAAACACAGCAGGCGATCTAAAGCGCTTGAAATTAATAGTTCAAATAATTAAAACCTTTTTTTTTTGTTGAATGGAATTTTTTGTGACTCATGCCGTATTCATACGTTGAACCCTCAAAGAAGAATAAAAAAAACGTATTTGACAAGCGCATTGGAGTGATTTGTTGTTTCGGTTGGCAACATTTAACCCTGAGAAAATACCAAATAAAAAACAACGCTCACCAACAGTGTTAAATCCCTTCAAAAATTTAATTTATTGGCGTTGAATAATAGCAAAAAAAAAAATCTGATTGCTTTTATTTTTCTTCTTTTGAAAGTCTGATTTTCGCTTAATTAGGCAAATGCTTTGACAATAATTTAAGGGGGATGGAATTATTTAACTACACGTTAAAATGGGGTTGATGCCAGACGTATATTTCGAGTCTTTTATTAGAAAAAAACTTTTACAAATGAACACCACCTAACCAGTTATCTTAACTCACAGGGGGAAGTGCGTGTAAATAGACACGCAACGTGTTTTTTCGTCGATTTATGGCATATGGAGGCTCCGTAGGGCAAAACGGGTATTGACCCCCCCCCCTCAACTTTTCGAGAAAATTCGATTGACGGTGTTATTTTTTGCGTAGGTTGGAGATTTCAAACAGCTCTCTAGGGGGCCTTGGTGGCCCAAATCAATTCCCGAATAGTCTGATCGACGTAGTTTGACGAGCTCTACAGCTTGGCTTTACCAGTTTTTTCGAATTATTACGAGTTAATGTGAATTTTTTAAGTGCGTGTTTATTTACACGCATTTTCCCCCTACGGGTCCCAAAAAACTCCTTCCCCCTAGGAGTTAAAAAGTGTTTTAGCAACAAAAACAGTGTTAAGATAATTGGGTAGGGCGTTTGGTCAGATAATTGCGTAGGGCGTTTAGTCAGATAATTGCGTAGGGCATTTGGTAAGATAATTGGAAATCGTGATACGTTTCGCTCCAAAAGTGTTAAGATAACCCAACTTTGTTAAGATAACTGGTTAGGGGTGTATTATGATTGCAACAAAACTGCATAATTTAAATGGGAACCTAGTGACTAAGCAGGCCTGATGAGCGGGGCTTAATACGGCATGAGTCAATGCCGCATGACTAAAACCGTTGGCTAATATAGGGGACACCCTGTATAGTCTACCGTTTGCTGAATCTCAATCTGTAGGGCTTTAAGCAATCATTATATCATTTTAATGTTTTTTTAAATACCGCGACAGCCTGAGCTTCGACCCACGGTATGCGGCGTTTTGAATTCTGATTTTTTTCCTTTTCCGATTTTTTTATTTTCCTAAAATTACCCCAAAAAGTTGTGAAAAAAGACTTTTGTATTTAATAAATAAGATACTGGCTTCCGATCCCGTACACTTATTTAAGTTAGCTCATCCGGAGAGTTATTCAAGAGTTATTGTCCAAAGTCAATTGCAATTATAAGCAGGTAGAGTACACAGGGTACTTCAAGAAAATTCATTGAATGTTATTACTAGAAATCAGATGTCTAACTAGTTCGACAGTCAATCAGGGTAAATTTCGTATTATTACGCAATTATCTCTTAACTGCTATTCGCCGGTTTAACACGCCGTGTGCTTAGAAAACTTTTTGATAGAATTCCAAGTTTTTTACCCTATATTAATTTATGGTTAATGTACTTTAACCTAAGAACATTCTTAGTTGAAATACACCACCTAACCAGTTATCTTAACAATTGATATTGCCAAAAAATGTTAACATAATTGAATTCTGTAAAGATAATTTAATTCTGTTAAGACAATTGAATTTTGTTAAGATGATTGGGTAGAGCATTTGGTAAAATAATTGGAAATCCCGATACGTTTTGGTCCAAAAAGTGTTAAGATAACTGGTTAGGGGTTTATATTTACAAACGAAAAATTACCAGGGAGTCTAAATATACCCTAACATCGATAAGGCAACCAATACCAATTAACGTGCTTTCCCTATAACATAGGCGGGTCATACGGTAATAAGGTAAATTATTTCGTCATAATAGTCTTATGTTGAAGACATTTTATATCACGATAAAAATATTTGGGCACAGACTGTACGTTATCATGATGCGCGCAATGGACGGCTGTCTTATCAATAATCGACCCTCAAAAGGAATAAACAAAAAATATTACTAGTAGTCATTAGTACAAAATGTAAATGAGGTCCCACAGCATTCTGTGAAAACAGAATTGGCCATTTTGTGAGTAATTCGTTTTACAATTTCCCAAAAAAAAAATGTTTCATTGATGAGTTTTGAATGAATAAGGCTAACTCATACACGTTATGTTGTTAAGTACGAAAACATTTTATAGACCACGTAACTTTGGAAAGATTTCGAGTACACCAGTTAATCGATTATATTATCACAAATCTTAACTCCCAAGGGAAACCAAAATAAAAGAACCCGCAGGGGGAATTTAGGAACTAAAAGGCAAAGCGCTCCCCTGGGAGTTAAGACTGACAACAAGAACACTATTACGAAAACTAAAAATGCTTCAAATATTTGCTAGACTTCAAAAAAGCCAAAAAACCAAACCGCTCAAAATTTGGACCACCTAACTACTTATCTTGCCACTAAAAGTGTTTACAAAGTGATAAGATTAATGAATTTGATAAAACGTAAGATAATTGGGTAAAACGTTTGGTACGGTAATTGGGTGAAGCGTTTGGTAAGATTTGGTAAGATAACTGGTTAGGTGGTGTACTTTATTTATTTATTATTTGAAGTCTCTTCATCTTGCTTCATTCCTGTTTTATCCCGCGGTTAACCGGTTAATCGTCGACCTTTCCAAGTGGTAAAATTTCTACCGTTGGCGGTAAAAACAAAACATAAAAAATAACAGGTGTATGTAAACATAATGACGCACAAAACGGAAAATATGTTTTTGAGCTAGTTATAAAAACGAAACTGGTCATTATCATAAAATTGGATAGTAACTAGGGTGTTTCGCCATTCTTGGAACGCTATCTGTTTTTTATTGTTCCTTTAACGTCGCAATATGCCTAAGAAGTCGATCGTATACGAATATTTATGACTCGAATATTATTACCGGAAATTCTTTTGTTTGTTTATTCCGACCCAACGGAATCTGGCAGGCGGGAAATAAATCAGAACAAAATAACAAAAAAAAAAACGCGAAAATTAATGACCGGGTGGTCAGAAGGGTTGACTCGGAGTTTTGAATTCGAAAAAAAATTGTTTTTTGTTGGGAATTCGTGGAATGGATGAGTCAATAACAAATATATCCGTTTTTTTTCAAAACTCCATTTTTATCCGATTTTTCAATTTTTTGTCAAATTTTGGTCAAATTTTTGTCAAATTTTTGTCAAATTTTTGTCAAATTTTTGTCAAATTTTTGTCAAATTTTTGTCAAATTTTCGTCAAATTTTTGTCAAATTTTTGTCAAATTTTTGTCAAATTCTTGTCAAATTTTTGTCATTTTTTTGTCAATTCTTGATTTTTTTAGATTTTCCGTGAATGTTCTGTTTTACTTGAACATTATTTTTAGTCATCCTTGTCAAAGTTTTTTTCTAAGTTTGTGTTGCTGTAAATTCATTTTTCTGACAGGCGGAAAATAATCATAACAAAACTGGAAAACATAATTTAGGTAGGTGGTCCGAAAGTTTGACTCAGACATCTGTGGTCGGTAAAAAACGAAACAGTTTAATTTATGCGGGAAATGTCTGACTCATCTATGATTAATTTATATTATGACGTTTTATGAGACGCTATTTAATTCGTTTTTTTACGATTAACTTTTCCGTAAATTCTCCACGATACTGATATGGAATTAATCATATGATCATATCGAACGTGTGTGTATTACTTAAAGTTAACACACCCCCTCGCCGAGAAGTGTTAAGTTTCTGTTTCAAAAGCGTTACGTCCCAAATGGTTACGAAATGACGTCATGATTCAAAAGCATGTAGTACACGATGTACTAGACGTATCCAAAGATAAAATCTGAAAGTTTTTATCAAAACTAATTTATGTTTATTCTGATTGCGGATATCAGATTAAACTAAATTGCAATTTAGATAAAAAAAATGTTAAAAATTGTAAAAATCAACAAACGGAATCATCCATGACCAGACGCGCTTCTTTTTTATAAACATCCCAAAATTTCCCAGGAATCAAAGCTAATTGAGATTCTATTGCTTGAGTGATAGGATAAACGAATTTTGTCAAAAAAAAATATACGATATTTTCACGAAACAACTACAAAAACTCCAAAATCAAAGTCAATTTATATTTAAAATTGTATGGGTTTTTCATTCGACATAATTTATCTCGGACATTGTTCCAGTTCATGATTTTTTTACGTTTCACTTTACTTTTTTGATTTTTTTGTCGTTTTATTCAAAGTCGTTACGAATTAACGTCATGACTCAAAATCGTTACGATTTTTCCAACCACAAATCGTAACGATTTTGAGTTAGACTCTGTACATGTTAATTTGTATTGAATTTATAATGTTACCTGACATTTCTCATGATATTATTTTTAATTTTTGGCTTTTAACTTTTTTCTGGATTTTTTTCGTGCGGTATAGGTTGGCGTTTATGAAAAAGTGTTTTTTTAATTGAAAATTTTTAATGTATTTCAAATTTCTTTCCTGGATTATTTTCGTTCCTATTTTTTCAATTATTTTGATCATGCACCATTTATTTGCCTTTAATGACGACATGAGCATATGAGTAGTGCGATTTTACTGTAGATGTCCATAGTTCGACTCTAACTATTACGTCTCATCTTGTGAGATAGTTGCTTTTTGGTGGCGCTCGAGAGTCGCGCAAAATCATTCACCAAAATAAGAAGAACAAAAATATATAGAAAAGAGAAAAAAAAACTTGCGCGTTGCGACTCAGGGGCAAATCTTCCTTTCTTTTCGCTCGCGTTTTGATCCGTTCAAACACGTACGATACCAAAAAAAAAAACAATTTTTTTTTAATTTCAAAAATAAAATAAAAAATAGAGGGAGAGTAGTATTTCACACCAACAACACCAAAAAAAA
>SCLG01000357.1:117500-129496 GCA_004367875.1 Oikopleura albicans
TTCCAAAAAATTATGTGACATTGCTATTTTTACCCGACAATGGGCCCGAAAACATTTAAATATATCTAACAAAATTTCCTAGGGTGTTTTCGAGTTACAAATGTATACAAAATCAATCTAGGTGGAAGTAAAAATAAGATATTAGTTTGTCTGATAGGCCTAACAAATGCAACAAGTGCACACCTTTAAAGTCGTTTTCTAAAACATTGCTCTGAAAAATGTGCACAATTTGAAGGTCGTTTGCAAAAACATCGGTCTGAAAAAACGTGCACAATTTCGCAGTCACGTAAATTTTTCTGAAAAAGTGCACAATTTGGCAGTCGTGCACAATTTGAGGGTGCACAATTTGAAAGCCGGGACTGTATTTTTGAACTTTTTCCAACAATGGTCGTATGCTGGAAAAAATTTAGACGTGTATTTTTTCAGATGGTTATAACGTCAAGTCATTTTTTCAGTTCATTTAGGTCAAGTCAGATTTCTTTGGACTGACATTAAAACCAGACCCCCTGTAGACGATATTGTAGGATTTTTTTAGGAAATTAAGACTAAAAAGCACGTAAAAACATAATAAACTCTGTACTAGTAAAACTGTGTACTAGGGTTAAAGTAATTTAACCCTCCAAATACTTCCACAATCTGAGTACATATGGTATGTTACCTAATTTTTATTCCCATTTACTATTCATGTTTTATTTCGTTTAATGCTAATGGACCTAACGGATTATCTACCCGGGATTTGTGGTCACCCAAAAAATCCTCATTTAAATACCAAAAGTTTTTTTTTTATTAAAATATGCGGGTAATCTTCAGTGACTATTAACTTAACAACGGTTGTAAATTGTGCAATCTGACTTACCCTTCTGGCCCAGGGATAAAATCTGCTCATTTTGTTTTGTTTCCTTATTAATATATTCATGTGTTTTTTTTCGGTTTATAGTTCAGCCATTTTGAGTAAATGCTGATTATTTTAATTCATTCAATTCATTTTTTTGCCGGTTGAAATTCAGAAAACAAAGTGGCCAAATAAACTCATTATGCGAATTTTGTAACATGGCCACAACAATATTTAATTTTGTAATATGACCCCAACAAGAGTTAATTTTCTAATATGACCCCAATAAAATATAACTTTGTAATATGATCCCAACAAGATTGAATTTTGTAATATAACCCCCCACAAGACTTCATTTCACAAATTCATTGAAAATTTTGAACAATTAGCTAACAAGCATTTGAATGAAACTGTGCATAGTTTAGTTTGAAATTTGTAATATTGAAATTGGACCCTAGAGTCCAATTAGAATTTGTTAGGTTTTGAATAATAGGATGGAATCTTATTATATTGTTTTGTTCCTTTCTAAATATATTCATACCTTTTTTATTTCATGCATTTTTAATGCCTTTATAGTTCAACCATTTTGAATAAAAAATGTATGTTTTTTTTATAATTTGAATAGACAATCGAGTGTTTTTAATATATCTACTTTGGTTCTTTCTTTGGGAGCTTTTCCTTCCAAGTTATATAATAGTTGAAAATATTCTAATGACTACCAGGCCAAGCGGTTATGCATAATTGATTTTTTCTTATTTTCCAAAATGAGCTTGGCCAGAAAAAAATAGTTCAATTAATTTGTATAAAATGTCTTTTATCGCGCTTTTTCAGGAAAAAAAATCTAATTTTCATGTGTTTTTATACAGTGGGATGTCATGGGACTAACCCGTAGGGGTATTGTATTACCGTCCAGAATAAGAATTTTTTGAAATTTTTCGGGGACGAAAACCGTAATAAGCAGTAACAGACCGCAGCGCCGTAGGCGCGGCCGGTCTGTGACTCAATTCCAAGCCACGCCTATTGGTTCATGATTTTTATAGGCGCCTCCTATTGGCTAACGCCTCCTATTGGCTAGCCTATTTAGCCACGCAAATGACTCACCGCATGGCTTGGAATAAAATTTCCCGGTACTCGAGCGCGAATACTGCTTTGGTTAATACTCAGAGCATCTTCAATATATTGAAAAGATACAGACTGTATAAACGGTCATAAAATTTAATTATATCCCGAGTTAATCCACTTGACAATACATTCAAGTTCAATCCAACTTTCGAAAACACTAGACTTGGCCCGCAAAAGGTAAACGAGGTTATCGCTAAGGTTTGTTAACCAATGAACATGACGAGCACGTGCAATCTTGTAGGCGTTTAAAATTTTCACAGCCAATGAGGCCAAATAAATCCCCGTGGTTCTTCAGTTAGACTTAACTCTAATGAGCGGCTTTTATTTCCAAAAAATTCGTCCCAATTACGGCCTAGAAATTGCATATGCTTTCTATACACCCCCTACGCAGTTATCTTGCGCAAGTATTAAAAAAATGATAAGGGAACTAGGCAGGGTGTAGGCGTAAAAATGATGAAATTACATTTATGCAAAATAGGCTAATTAAATGCGTAGGCAATAATAATGACGGAATATTACAAAAATATGACGAAATATTGCATTGCGGCAAGATGAGTGATTGCAAAATAACTGCGCAAGGGGTCTATAAGGACAGCTTTTTCGTTAAAAAATATTATAAATGCGCCCGAAAGTAACAAGTTTAGGGCACGAACCAGAGATGTGAAAGTTCTGTTTTTTTTTCGCAGAACTTGAGATCCTATCACAAGAATGAAAAAAAACGCAAGAACACCGTTCCAGCCGATTTTCCATCACAAGACGGAACAGAACGGCCAAAAAACGTTTTTTCGTTCTTTTCAAAAAAAACGTTTTTTCGTTCTTTTCAAAAAAAACGTTTTTTTTTTCACATCTCAGGCACGAACTATTAGAGTCGCTTAAGTGAATTATAAAATGGCCATTTAGTCGAAATTTTCTTAAAATTCAACGTTTGGACGGCTAACCAATATCGTTCTCATTTTTTCCATAAAATCAGAAATGAAAATGCTTAGTCATGTTTTTTTGCCGACGTTCGAATATTATTGAATCGATCATTCATTTTTTACTTTCAATGGAGATAATTCCCAAAAATAGTCTTTTTTTTTCTTTTCTGTGGTAATTAATATCGATTATGAGGCTATTGTGATAAGATCCATCCTCTTTTATGTGTAAATTTCAACACGTAAATTCTCTTAAAAGTCTATTTTCGGTGATAAGCTGGCCTTAAATGAAAAAGATATTATCAGATGCAGTACCATATATTGAAAAAAGCATGTTGACATAAGATTACAGACTCATTAACCGATCATGACCTATGCAGGATGATCCATCAATCATCAATATGTTCTAGATTTGGGCACATCGTTTGTGAGTTCATTAATAATGCAGCTTATCGCTAATACTGTAGGCGTGTTTTCGTACTTAGTAATGGCGTTTTGAACATTGCTGAAAGTAACCAATCATGTGATAGATCAGCAGTATAAGACAGAGATTAACCAATCAGACATACCAGTTTTTAAAATACTTTTGCGCAGACAGATGGCTTGTAAATTTACAAGTTTTAACAGAACAGGTTCATAAGGTTAAAACTAAATAAATTGATGTTTTTTTCTGAATAGGGAAGATCCTTTTTCATACTTATTTTTAATGTGTTTAGAAGCTGAAAGCGACCCGGTCATATTACCGCCCACGCGATTAGTAATCTTAATATTATATTAAAATATAGTAATAAGATTACTCATTACGTGGAAGGTAATATGATCAAGCCACTTTCAGCTTATAAACACATTATCGAAAAAAGATAAAACTTGACGCTGATTGGCTAATCTTTCTTATCGGTCAAATCAACCTTATTATTATTAGTACTAGACAAAAGCTGCTTGAATTCAATTGGCGAGAACCTTATTTCAGATCCAGAGTTATATCAAACTAATCCTTTAATATTGTTAAAGTCTCCTTGGAAGATTCATATCATAAAAAATATCATTATTTTGAAAAATAGGCTTAAAGAGAGGTATAACAGTAGAATTGAGATAAGAATCTTTCTGAGCTAAATGGGGGAAATCCCCCACGTTTAAAATTGGACGTTATCAATAGATAATCATGGGAGGCCGGTAAATCATCATCGAGCATCTAAAATTAAAAATTTACAACTCAAATGATGAGATTTTAGCCTGTCCATTGAAGCCTCAAATACCAAAATTTACACGAAATACACATCGTATAAAATAGTTAACTCTTGCGCTCTGACAGTGCCATTTGGCACTATTTTGTTACTTTCTATAAATAGTTTAAAAATTATAATAGCTAACGCATGTCGGCGCAACAGGATATTGAAAAAGGGGGGCAGGAGTTAAATTATTTAATGCCCGGATTTTACTTTTTTCTCCATAAAAAGTTCTGAATTAGTGTGTCTGAGCCCAAAATTGTTGACCTAATTTCAACCTACGCAAAATTTTCAAAAATGTTGAAAAAAAATCGAAAAAAGTGTCTAAAAAGCTACAAAATGTATTTTCTGAATTTTTTGTATTGTTTCGGGTATTCTGGTACTCAAAAGCTCGGGACACCCTAGTCTGAATGTCATTTTGAAATCTCGGAAATTGGTAGTTTTATACGCACGAGTTTGAATTGGTTAGGCGTTAAAACAGAAATGTGTTTAATCAAACACTGACTGCTTATCATGAAACCTAAATCTGATTTTATTTTATTATGACGGGCGGTTTAAAACTCAAATATGTTTTTAAGTCTGCCCTTTAGACGAAAGGGTTTTTCCTTAAAATTTCTGCGTATATGAAGAAATGTTAATTCAGGTGTGATATGTTAACATTAGCGGTAATATTTCGCTTGGGCCGTTATCTGGTAAAAAATAGTAACGTTAAAAAGTGTAAATTGACGATCGTTCTTTCAAAAACAGTAAACTGGCCTTTATAACGCAACCCCTGTATTGATTTAGCTCTAAGCACCACATAACTCCTTAACCAGTTATCGTAACACCAATGATCGTAACAAAGCTGGGTTATCTTAACACTGTTTGCACCGAAACGTAATTCAATTTCCAATTCTCCTATCAAACGCCCTTGAAAATTATTCAATTACACCAGGTGCGCCGTTATGTTACAATTTTTCCCGAAAAAAGTTTTCTGGCGTATGTTACAAATTTCCGTTATGTTACAATTTGTACAAAAAAACGCATATTTCTCAATACTTTTGAGTTACGTAATCACCATTTTCCGTTATGTTACAAAAAACACGTATTGCGCAATATTTTCCGCGTTTGTCCCATTATGTTACAATTTTTAATTTTTTTGATTTTTCCAACGAAATCGCCAACGCACTGCGCCGTTATGTTACAATTTTCCGTTTCATTACACTTTTTTTATTTGGTTTTGAAACATAACGGTGCACCTGGTTATTTTAACACTTTTTGAGCACAACAGTTGTTAAGATAACTAGTAAGGCGGTGAATGTAAATTTGCTTATTGTGACTAAAGTGCTTTTATTTGAACTTTACTCGTTAATATTATATTTATTTTCCCGGACGATAAGTTTAACCCGAGGTTAAATGATAGGGCACCAAAACAACTGACTTCGCAAATGTGCCGAACTCTGTTATTGATTTTTTACGTCAAATTTCGAAATTAACAAAAAAAAACTGTTTACCTTTGCCATAAAACACAAAAGTTAAAGTCCATTAATGAACTAAATAATTAACTCGAATTGATTTTATTTAGCTTACCGGCGGGTTAACAAACCTTCTGACCTTTCGACCAGTGGTTGAGTAAGTTACGAACCATAACCCATTCATTGAACCCGGCTTATTTAACATGCATCTGGCGAAANTTTGGAAACCTTAGAAAATTAACGCTATTTTAAGCTATGACTCATAGCCTATGAGACTACCAGACAAAAAATCCGCTTTCTCAAAGTAAGGGCCACCCCAAAGTAAGGGCCATCTTTTGGCACTTTTGAAAATCGACAAAGGTGGCCCTTACTTTGGGGCTCCCCTGTACTAATAAAGTAATTTAACCCTCGAAATACTTCCACAATCTGAGTACATATGGTATGTTACCTACTTTTATTCCCATTTACTATTCATGTTTAATTTCGTTTAATGCTAATGCGCCTAACGGATTATCTACCCGGGATTTGTGGTCACCCAAAAAATCCTCATTTGAATACCAAAAGTTTTTTTTATTAAAATATGCGGGTAATCATCAGTGACTATTAACTTAACAACGGTTGTAAATTGTAGTGCAATCTGACTTCCCATTCTGGCCCAGGGATAAAATCTGCTCATTTTGTTTTGTTTCCTTATTAATATATTCATGTGTTTTGTCTTTCGGTTTATAGTTCAGCCATTTTGACCCCAATGTATTGTGGGATGATCTGAATTTTGAGTAAATGCTGATTATTTTAATTCATTCGATTCATTTTTTGCCGGTTGAAATTCATAAAACAAGGTTGTTAAATAAACTCATTTCGCGAATTTTGTAACATGGCCACAACAATATTTAATTTTGTAATATCATATTACTAATATGACCCCAACAAGATTTGATTTTTTTTTAATATGACCCCAACAAGAGTTAATTTTGTAATATGACCCCAACAAGAGTTAATTTTGTAATATGACCCCAAGAAGAGTTAATTTTGTAATATGACCCCAACAAGAATTAATTTTGTAATATGACCCCAACAAGATTTGATTTTTAATATGACCCCAACAAGAGTTAATTTTATAATATGACCCTAATAAGATATCACTTTGTTATATGATCCCAACAAGATTGAATTTTATAATATGACCCCCACAAGACTTCTTTTTACAAACTCATTGACAATTTTGAAAAATTAGCTAACAAGCATTTGAACATAGTTTAGTTTGAAATTTGTAATATTGAAATTGGACCCCAGAGTCCAATTAGAATTTGTAAGGTTTTGAATAATAGGATGGAATCTTATTATATTGTTTTGTTTCTTTCTAAATATATTCATACCTTTTTTTATTTCATGCATTTTTAATGCCTTTATAGTTCAACCATTTTGAATAAAAAATGTATGTTTTTTATAATTTGAATAGACAATCGAGTGTTTTTAATATATCTGCTTTGGTTCTTTCTTTGGGAGCTTTTCCTTCCAAGTTATATAATAGTTGAAAATATTCTATTGACTACCAGGCCAATCGGTTATGCATAATTGATTTTTTCTTATTTTCCAAAATGAGCTTGGCCAGAAAATAGTTCAATTAATTTATATAAAATGTCTTTTATCGCGCTTTTTCAGGAAAAAATTTAATTTTCATGTGTTCTTATAGTGGGAGGTCATGGACTGCATTAGGGTGCCGATTCCGGACTGCACTAAAAAAATCGGACCGCACTTAACTCTCAGGGGGAAGGAGTAAATTGGTAACCCGTAGGGGTATTGACAATACCGTATTGTATTATATAATTTGTATAACCGTCCAGAATAAGATTTTTTGAAAAGGCTATGGTGGTTTTTATTTTAGTTTGCACCAATTTTGCTATTGATTTTTCTACCCTTAAAAATAGGCTACGCGAAAAATTTGAAAAATCCAAGTAAAGATTAAGATGTCTTCTACTTCACTACGTCGCTCGATTTTTTATTTTTAACCCCTGGAGAGCGTTAGATTATTTACCGCGAAAGCCGCCGATTTTCATAATGTATTTTTAAGTATGACACGATGAAACGCGCGAGCGAAAATCTATACCTTCGTAATGTATTTTCGCTTGCCGAAGTACTGAAAAATACATTATGAAAATCGACCGCTTTTGCGGTAAATAACTTCAAGCGTTCTAGGAGTTAACAATTTAAAATCGGGCGACGTAGTGAACTAGAAAAGGAGTTTACCTACATTTTGAGTTTTTAAATTTTTTTCGTACCCTATTTTTAAGAGTCGAGAAATCAATAGCAAAATCGGTGCAAACTAAAATAAAAACCACCTATGTTTTAAATCTTCGGCAACCCTGCTGTCAATCATGTTTTTTTCTGAAATCTAAAAGTTCGCCATTTTTGGCCGAAAGCTGATAATTTTAGCTGATAATTTCGGTAACGAAAATCGTAATAAGCACTTACAGACCGCAGTGCCGTAGGCGCCGCCGGTCTGTGACTCAATTCCAAGCCACCCCTATTGGTTCATGATTTTTATAGGCGCCATCTATTGGCTAGCGTACTTTAGCCACGCAAATGACTCACCGCGTGGCTTGGAATAAAATTTCCCGGTACTCGAGCGCGAATATTGCTTTGGTTAATACTCAGAGCATCTTCAATATATTGAAAAGATACAGACTATATAAACGGTCATAAAATTTAATTATATCCCGAGTTAACCCACTTGACAATACATTCAAGTTCAATCCAACTTTCGAAAACACTAGACTTGGCCCGCACAAGGTAAACGAGGTTATCGCTAAGGTTTGTTAACCAATGAACATGACGAGCACGTGCAATCTTGTAGGCGTTTAAAATTTTCACAGCCAATGAGGCCAAAGAAATCCCCGTGGCTCTTCAGTTAGACGTAACTCTAATAAGCGGCTTTTATTTCCGAAAAAATCGTCCCAATTACGGCCTAGAAATTGCACATGCTTTATATACACCTCTGCGCAGTTATCTTGCGCAAGTATTAAAAAATGATAAGGGAACTGCGCAGGGCGTAGGCGTAAAAATGACATTTATGCCAAATAATAGGCTAATTAAATGCGTAGGCAATAATAATGACGGAATATTACAAAGATATGACGAAATATTGCGGCAAGATGAGTGATTGCAAAATAACTGCGCAAGGGGTCTAAAAGGACAGCTTTTTCGTTAAAAAAAGTTATAAATGCGCCCGAAAGTAACAAGTTTAGGGTAAGAACCATTAGAGTCGCTTTAGTGAATTATAAAAATGGCCATTCATTTTGTACTTTCAATAGAGATAATTCCCAAAAATAGTCTTTTCTGTGGTAATTAATATCGATTATTAGGCCATTGTGATAAGATCCATCCTCTTTTATGTGTAAATTTCAACACGTAAATTCTCTTAAAAGTCTATTTTCGGTGGTAAGCTGGCCTTAAATGAAAAAGATATTATCAGATGCAGTACCATATATTGAAAAAAGCATGTTGACATAAGATTACAGACTCATTAACCGATCATGACCTATGCAGGATGATCCATCAATCATCAATATGTTCTAGATTTGGGCACATCGTTTGCGAGTTCATTAATAATGCAGCTTATCGCTAATACTGTAGGCGTGTTTTCGTACTTAGTAATGGCGTTTCCAACATTGCTGAAAGTAACCAATCATGTGATAGATCAGCAGTATAAGACAGAGATTAACCAATCAGACAGACCAGTTTTTAAAATACTTTTGCGCAGACAGATGGCTTGCAAATTTACAAGTTTTAACAGGCCAGGTTCATAAGGTTAAAACTAAATAAATTGATGTTTTTCTGAATAGGGAAGATCCTTTTTCATACTTATTTTTAATGTGTTTACAAGGTGAAAGCGACCCGGTCATATTACCGCCCACACAGTTAGTACTCTTAATATTATATTAAAATATAGTAATAAGATTACTCATTACGTGGGAGGTAATATGATCAGGTCACTTTCAGCTTATAAACACATTATCGAAAAATGATAAAACTTGGCGCTGATTGGCTAATCTCTCTTATCGATCAAATCAACCTAATTATAATTAGTAATAGAGAAAAGCTGCTTGAATTCAATTGGCGAGAACCTTATTTCAGATCCAGAGTTATATCAAACTAATCCTTTAATATTGTTAAAGTCTCCGTGGAAGATTCGTATCATAAAAAGTATCATTATTTTGAAAAATAGGCTTAAAGAGAGGTATAGCAGTAGAATTGAGATAAGAATCTTGGTGAGCTAAATGGGGGAAATCCCCCACGTTTAAAATTGGACGTTATCAAAAGATAATCATGGGAGGCCGGTAAATAATCATCGAGCATCTAAAATTAAAAAAATTACAACTCAAATGATGAGATTTTAGCCTGTCCATTAAAGCCTCAAATACCAAAATTTACACGAACATAAACACCATTAGTTAGATATGAAAGAAGTGGGCAAATCGAAATTTTTCGAAAAAACAGGTAAAGCCAAGTTGTAGAGCTCGTCAAATTGCGTCGATCTGACTATTCAAAAATTGATTTGGATCACCAGGGCCCCCTAGAGAGCTGTTCGAAGTCTCCAACCTACGCAAACGAACGACTTTTTTTACCGATTGGAGACTTAAAACAGCTCTCTAAGGGGCCCTGGTGAAAAATTTCGATTTGCCCACTTCTTTCATATCTACCAATGCACACTCAGGATGCGCGTGTTTAAAAAATGCAGTTTCCCGTTAACGGCGCACCATTTAAATCGTTTAAAATTGTTAACTCTTGACCTAATTTCAACCTACGCAAAATTTTCGAAAATTTTGAAAAAAAAATCGAAAAAAGTTTCGGGTATTCTGGTACTCAAAAGCTTGGGACACCCTAGTCTTAATGTCATTTTGAAATCTCGGAAATTGGTAGTTTTATACGCACGAGTTTGAATTGGTTAGGCGTTAAAACAGAAATGTGTTTAATCAAACACTGACTGCTTATCATGAAACCTAAATCTGATTTTGTTTTATTATGACGAGCGGTTTAAAACTCAAATATGTTTTTAAGTCTGCCCTTTAGACGAAAGGGTTTTCCTTAAAATTTCTGCGTATATGAAGAAATGTTAATTCAGGTGTGAATCACACCGTGTGATATGTTAACATTAGCGGTAATGTTTCGCTTGGGCCGTTATCTGGTAAAAAAATAGTAACGTTAAAAAGTGTGAATTGCCGATTGTTCTTTCAAAAACAGTAAACTGGCCTTTATAACGCAGCCCCTGTATTGCTTTAGCTTACTCGAAGCACCACATAACTCCCTAGCCAGTTATCGTAACACCAATGATCGTAACAAAGCTGGATTATCTTAACACTGTTTGCACCAAAACGTAATTCAATTTCCAATTCTCCTATCAAACGCCCTGAAAATTATTCAATTACACCAGGTGCGCCGTTATGTTTCACCCCGTTATGTTACAATTTTTCCCGTTCGTCCCGTTATGTTACAATTTTTCCCGAAAAAAATTTTCTGGCGTATTTGCCTACGCACTACGCCGCGGCCGTTATGTTACAATTTTCTGTTATTTTACAATTTGTACAAAAAATGCATATTTCTCAATACTTTTGGGTTACGTAATCACTATTTTCCGTTATGTTAAAAAAAAAACACGTATTGCGCAATATTTTCCGCGTTTGTCCCGTTATGTTACAATTTTTTTAATTTTTTGGCGTTTTCCAACGAAATCGCCTACGCACTGCGCCGTTATGTTACAATTTTCCGTTATATTACACTTTTTTATTTGGTTTTGAAACATAACGGCGCACCTGGTGTATTTTAACACTTTTTGAGCACAACAGTTGTTAAGATAACTAGTTAGACGGTTAATGTAAATTTGCTTATTGTGACTAAAGTGCTTTTATTTGAACTTTACTCGTTAATATTCTTTTTATTTTCCCGGACGATAAGTTTAACCCGAGGTTAAATGATAGGGCACCAAAACAACTGACAACGCAAATGTGCCGAACTCTGTTACTGATTTTTTACGTCAAATTTCGAAATTAACAAAAAAAAACTGTTTACCTTTGCCATAAAACATAAAAGTTAAAGTCCATTAATGAACTAAATAATTAACTCGAATTGATTTTATTTAGCTTACCGGCGGGTTAACAAACCTTCTGACCTTTCGACCAGTGGTTAAGTGAGTTACGAACCATAACCCATTCATTGAACTCGGCTTATTTAACATGCATCTGGCGAAAAAATCATTTTATTTGCGATTTAGCTTTATTTTTGGATTAATGAAGTGGCGAAGTCCGTTGGGAACATTACTCTAATAAGATAATTAGGTCAGAGCGGAATACAATTGCTCACATTAAACATTAACATAAGTTGCTAACTTATTTATGAATTGTCGATTCGCATAAAAATCTTAACAACATCCCAAAAGTGTAAAATCTGGCGA
>SCLG01000357.1:153787-179633 GCA_004367875.1 Oikopleura albicans
AGAGAAATGGAGTGGTATTTCCCACTCTTAAATGCGCTGAGAGTATTTACAAATTGTAGACCGTCCCCGATTAGCCCAAAATATTCAGCATAATACTAATTTGTCCCGTTTAGCACGACACAAATATTTACACTATTTTTCATTTTTGTTTTTCAACCAGAAAATTTTTAATCCGTCATAAAAGAAAACAAATCATCAGCGGGCTTAGCATTCTATCGTATTTTCGTCGGTGATTAGTATCTTCTTTGTGAAAAACACGGCACGTTTTGGTGAGTCACACCTCTTGCCCTTTAACGTCAATTTGTTCTATCCATCAAAATGACAGACGATTCTCTGTGCCAAATATTCTCGCCAAAAAATTAGTGTCGTAAATAAAAAAAAACATACTATAGTATTCATTGATGATGATGATGATGAGACCCACAGCGTAACAGAAAAAAACAAATTCAGTATTTTACTGTTTATAGCATCCCACAGTGATTGATAACATTTTTTTCACATGATTAGGCTTTCTTTGTCTTATATCGTGAACAATGCAGAGTACCGGTTATGCCAAGCTTTTGAGTATGGAAATATCAATAAAATTCAGGATTGCAAATCCAGAATATATAAAGTTCTAATACGATAAAATAGTTACCATATTCTCAATACAAAATAGTCTTCATTTTTTTGGTTAAAAAACCTGTGAAAGAATTGGGGCATGATTGGCGGGAATCAAAAGGAGTAGGTTAGATTATACATCTTAACTCTCAGGGGAAAGAGTTCTTGGGAACCCGTAGGGGGAAAATGTGTGTATATATAAACACGCAGTTAAAAAATTCGCAATAATTCAAAAAAACTGGCAAAGCCAAGTTGTAGAGCTCGTCAAACTACATCGATCTGACTATTCAGAAATTGACCAGGCCCCCTAGCGAGCTGTTTGAAATCTCCAACCTACGCAAAAAACAGGTGTTCGGTCGTCAATCGAATTTTCTCGAAAAATTGAGGGGTGTCAGCAATAGCCGTTTTGCCCTACGGCCCGTAGGCTACGGGGCCTCCATATGCCTTAAATCGACGAAAAAACAAGTTGCGTGTCTATATTGTTTTCAGTGATCACAAATATAGATCTACTGCGCTGTTGTCTTGCAACTTTTGCGAACAAAAAAAACTACGCAAGATAACGCAACGAACGAAAAAAATCTGCAAGATAACGTAGACGTCTACAAGTTAACGCACCGAACGGAACCAAATAATCGTTATGGTCATGTCAAAGTTTCTTTCCTGCAACGCCCATTAAAAGTTTCATGATTTTCAAAAATTACACGCTGATCCTTGTGAAAAATTGTTCGGACTTTTTTTTTTGTTTTTTCACACGAAAATTTGGGCAAATCGTCAGGTTGCCTATTTGAGTGTTAATCTATAAAAATATACAAAAATGGTACTGGTTAAGTTCGTACAATTATTTGTTGTCAGCACGTGTAAGTTGGAGTTTAAAATTCCAAACCCATTGGTCAAAGTTTACCTAGCTGATATGGCTTGAAACAGACTACCACTTGATAATGAGTTCTATTCATTTTTTTTTCTAAACACAAATCAGAACAGACCTGATCTTATAAATACAGCGTACTTGAGTCTCAAGTACTCAAGGTCTAGGTAAATTGTCTGGACTACACAGGGTGATGGGCCATGTATCACGACTAATCGATATAATTATTTAGTTTAATAAAATAAGCAAAAAAAACCAATCATTTTCAAGTTTGAGTTCATTAGTAAATCTGAAATATGGTCACAGTTAGATTTGAATAATAGGAAATGACAAAAAATGTTCATTTTTACCTCTTTTGAACTAAATTTGAATAATACAATTTACACCCCAAACCTGTTATCTTAACGCCAGTTATCTAAACAAAATTAGGTTATTGTGATAGTTTTTGAACCGAAATGTATCGCGATTTCGAATTGTCTTATCAAACGCCATACCCAATTATCTTAACATTTTTTTCAGAACAATTGTTAAGATAACTGGTTATCTGGTGTATATCATTTTATGCGAAATTCACACTATGCATGAGTTTTACAAACTCTTGGTTTCCAAAAACAAGTGCCCAATTTATCTTTAGCCAAAATAATTTATCCGGGAATAATTAGAGGTAATAATTGATTTTTTCCACTTTATTTATGTCCGTCCTGGACGACGGAGTAACAGCGATTCGCCAGTTTCGACGTTCCCTGAATGGGTTTCTTATTGAATTGTTTTTGTTTTATTACCTTCTTTTTTTTCTTCTTTGTTTATTTTTAGTTTTGTTGCTGTGGTGTTGTTTTTGAATAATATCTCCAAACTCTTCGGGGGCGTGGGTTCGAATCCCACTTCAGTCACCATTATTGGACATATATGTCCATATATATTTTTTATAAAAATATAATAAAAATAAGACGATTTCGTTGGTGTGAAGCTTGGAGGCTTACTGCGTAAAGAGCCGGGTGTGGGAGACCGGCATGCCGCGGCATAGATAACAGACCAACATTAGTCTGTGACGCCCCTTAACCCCCGGCCTCCCATGGGTCAGCTTTTTCGAATAATAATTTGACGAGCCAGGGGTGGGTATTTCAAACCGATTTCATAACATTCTTCAAAATGCATCAAAATTCGTCAGTTAGGTCATCGCACCTGTAAATGCACGCGAAATCCTTCAAAAAATTCGTAAAATCATAATTACGATAATTACGGTATTAAGTGATAATAAATAGTTAAATTGTTTGGCCCAGGGGTTAAATAAAAAAAACCTGTCAATTCAATTGAGTACCTACCAAATTACGGATTATTTTTACTCTTCGTTTCATGGAGTCTAAAGTCCTTTGCGGTATTTTTTTATAAGTTTTTAATTTTGATTTTTCAAAAAACCAAAACAAAAATTATTGAGGGCAAAACAACATTTTCAGTCTAAATATTAAACGGATTTTTGTTCTTCTGATATCGAAAAAATTGGCAAATATGCCGGAGATAATTCGGTTTTAGTTGGCAAATCTAAAGTAAAATGGCAATGGATTTTATGCTTAGTTTAAAGGATAATTATTTTAGAAGATTGGGCGCATTACGAGTCCATAAAAATATTATCCGCTATCTAGCATTTAATATTGACATATTTCAACGGCAGAATGAAAAAAACAAAAACCGGCCAGNCATCAGCGGGCTTAGCATTCTATCGTATTTTCGTCGGTGATTAGTATCTTCTTTGTGAAAAACACGGCACGTTTTGGTGAGTCACACCTCTTGCCCTTTAACGTCAATTTGTTCTATCCATCAAAATGACAGACGATTCTCTGTGCCAAATATTCTCGCCAAAAAATTAGTGTCGTAAATAAAAAAAAACATACTATAGTATTCATTGATGATGATGAGACCCACAGCGTAACAGAAAAAAACAAATTCAGTATTTTACCGTTTATAGCATCCCACAGTGATTGATAACATTTTTCACATGATTAGGCTTTCTTTGTCTTATATCGTGAAAAATGCAGAGTACCGGTTATGCTGTCCCAAGCTTTTGAGTATAGAAATATCAATAAAATTCAAGATTGCACATCCAGAATACACCGGTGCGCAGTTATCGGCGGGTTTGTGCTGTTATCGGGCGGTTTTTTCCATATTTTTGGATATATATGACCAAATTTCCCGCTCGTGCTGTTATCAGGCACCCTCGTGCTGTTATCGGGCGGTTTTTTTTGCAAATTGTTGCCTTATTCCGCCCTGAGCAGTTATCGGGCGCCCGATTAAGGTTTTTTGTCGCGAAACCCGCCCGATAACTGCGCACCCGGTGTATATAAAGTTCTAATAAGATAAAATGGGTACAATATTTTCAATACAAACTAGTCTTCAATTTTTGGTTTAAAACCTGTGAAAGAATTGCGACATGATTGGCGGGAATCAAAAGGAGTAGGTTAGATTATACATCTTAATACTGTTGAGCTTCTGCCTCATCCATTCACTTCCCAAAATTTTCTGTGGGTTGTAAAAGGGTAATTTTTTCAGTGATCATAAATATACATCTACTTGCAAGTTTCGCGAACAAAAAAAAATCCGCAAGATAACGCAACAAACGAAAAAATCTACAAGGTAACGGCACAATACGTAAGCGTCTACGCCCATTAAAAGTTTCATGATTTTTAAAAATTACACGCTGATCCTTGTGAAAAATTGTTCGAACTTTTTTTTTTGTTTTTTCACGAGAAAATTTGGGCAAATCGTCAGGTTGCGTATTGGAGTGTTAATCATTAAAAAAAACTATGAATTATAACACTGAAAATATACAAACATGGTACTGGTTAAGTTCGTACAATTATTTGTTGTGAGCACGTGTAACTTTAAGTTGGAGTTTAAAATTCCAAACCTATTGGTCAAAGTTTACCTAGCTGATAAATATGGTTTGAAACAGACTACCACTTAGTAATGAGTTCTATTCATTTTTTTTTTTCTAAACACAAATCAGAACAGACCTGATCTTATAAACACAGCGTACTTGAGTCTCAAGTACTCAAGGTCTAGGTAAATTGTCTGGACTACACAGGGTGATGGGCCATGTTTACATACATGGCCCATGTATCACGACTAATCGATATAATTATTTATTTTAAATAAAAAATAAGCAAAAAAGTCCAGCTTTTTCAAGTTTGAGTTCATTACATCTGAAACAGGGTCACAGTTAGATTTGAATAATAGGAAATGACAAAAAAAGTATTCATTTTTACCTCTTTTGAACTAAATTTGAATAATACAAATTACACCCCGACCTGTTATCTTAACGCCAGTTATCTAAACAAAATTAGGTTATTTTGATAGTTTTTGTGCCGAAACGTATCGCAATTTCCAATTATCTTATCAAACGCCATACCCAATTATCTTAACACTTTTTTGTTAGAACAATTGTTAAGATAACTGGTTAACTAGTGTATATCATTTTTTGCGAAAATCACACTATGCATGAGTTTTACAAACTCTTGCTTCCTGAAAAAGAAGTGCCCAATTTATCTTTAGCCAAATTTAATTATCTAGGAATAATTTGAGGTAATACTTAGCTCGGCAAAAACTGTAAAAAACGTTGACCCAACCCAACCCAAATGGACCCATTTTGGACCCGAATTGGACCCAAATTGGACCCTACTGGACCTAGGCAAACATAATGGTGACCCAACGCAAAAAAAATTAGGGTCCATTTGGGCCAAAAAGTACCGACCTCTGGGCGTGCATTGATTTTTTCGACTTGGGTCAGCTTTTTAGATTAAAAAGTTGATGAGCCAGGGCCTCTGGCCAAGGGGTTAAATAAATTATTTTTATTATAAAAAAAACCTGCCAATTCAATTGAGTACGTGCCAAAATATGGATATTTTTAATCTTCGTTTTATGGAGTGAAAAGTCATTTGCGGTATTTTTTTTTTCTAAATTTTTTCGATTGACTTTTGAAAAAAAAAGTGCTAAAACAAAATTATTGGGGGCAAAACAACATTTTCAGTCTAAATATTAACGGATTTGTGTTCTTCTGATATCGAAAAAATTGGCAAATATGCCGGAGATAATGCCGTTTTAGTTGGCCAATCTAAAGTAAAATGGCAATGGATTTTATGCTTAGTTTAAAGGATAATTATTTTAGAAGATTGGGCGCATTACGAGTCCATAAAAATATTATCCGCTATCTAGCATTTAATATTGACATATTTCAACGGCAGAATGAAAAAAACAAAAACCGGCCAGATGGTAATGTCGGCGGTCTTTTTTTTTCTTATTTTTTAACCAACTAGACCGAAAAGAAAATATATTGATTGAAAATGGAACATATCATTTATGTCATTTAGATTGCATAATATTTGTTTTAAATTCACCCATGCATCTTGGGAATAATAAATTTATCCGTGGCCAAATTGTCCCACATAAAAATTAATGCATCCTGAAGAATGCCTTTTAGAAACAACGGTAAATGGGGTGCGCGTTTTTGGGGCCTTTGAACCTGCGCGGGAATGTACACTTACTTTTCACCCCTTTATGTTGCACTTTTTCTCCAACCATTTCCTGTCGAATTTGCCTACGCTCTCTAAAGCAGAAACCGAAAATGGAGAAACCTGAAAAAACAGAAAATTTTATGTACTGAACAAATAAATTTTTCTGAAACTCATACATATGACACAGTTGATGCCTAAATTACGTGAAATAAAAAAAAAATAAAAAATGAGGCACATTTTGGCGGTAGAGAGCATTTTAAAGGCCGTTTTTAGTTTTCTCCGTTTTCGGACTTCTCCAATTTCGGTTTCTGCCCTTTAATGATTGAAATTCATCTCACAAATTATGTCAAGATTGGGGAAACTACTGTAATTATGAAAACAGTCAATGCGCTTTTTCTGGCCTATATGACCATTTCGGGCGCTGTGGTAACGAAATTTATCATGAAAGAAAATTTATCTTGCCGCTTTCATCCACACTAAGATGGGTATATTATATACCCCTCTTAAATTATATACCGTATATAATTTGTTTTATCCCGGTTTGGGCGGGAAAACTATCGACTGGTACGTCGACTGGTACTATTTACCATTACAGGCCATGTTTTTTGCTTTTACGATAATTTTTTATTTTGTGTTAAAAAATGATAATTGCACGAAAGTACCACTCGACATTTTTTACGATTTCCCAGTGGTTAAAAGCCAACAGCGCGGTCGAGCGTTTTCTTCAGGCCAAAGGGGTCTTCTATATCGACCCTTTTACCTACACGAAACGTGACCAATGCGTAGGTAAAAGGCGAAGGGCCATTATGCGTTGACCCAAGTTTTTTTGTAAAAATCTGGCCTTATTTTGAATACTTCCAATAATTATACGATTAACACATACTGTAAACTGTGTTTAATAATAAGTCGAATGAGTGTCAATTGACGCAAACTCTAAACCAGAGCTGGCCTCCTTGACCTAATTTCAAAAGACCCCTTACTCAAGAAGCCTTAACTTATAATATCGTTATTTAATCATTTAAGGTTAATTGAAACCGATGTAAACCAAAGGTTAATTATCCACGCTTTATATTTCACGATTAATTGAACGATTAACCCGTTGGGTAACGAGATTTCAGATAATGTCGCTGCATAAAAAAACGGATTAGAGCTAATTTCATGCCTCTTAGAATCCGCTATTATTCATGCTAAAGTGATTTAGACTTTTAAAATTATTCCTAATTATAAAGCTTATCTTTCCTAAAAATTGAGGTTGATTTCTGTATTTTTTCATATAGGAATTTGCAGTTATTAACATTTAACGCCAATTGTATGTCGGATTTTTTTTAACTCTCAGGGGGAAGGAGTTTTTGGGAACCCGTAGGGGGGAAATGGGTGTATATGAACACGCACTTAAAAATTCACAATAATTCGCAATAATTCTAAAAAACTGGTAAAGCCAAGTTGTAGAGCTCGTCAAACTACGTCGATCTAATTATTCAGAAATTTACTTGGGCCACCAGGGCCCCCTAGAGAGCTGTTTTAAATCTCCAACCTACGAAAAAAACCGTCAATGTAATTTTTTCGGAAAGTTGAGGGGGTCAGCAATACCGGTTTTGCCCTACGGGGCCTCCATGCCTTAAATCTACGAAAAAAGAAGTTGTGTGTCTATATACACGCACTTCCCTCTGGGAGTTAACAAAAACAATAATAATTCGTTGTTTTTTAAGTCGCAATTATTTTAAGTCGTCTTCTAGATCGCCTTGAAGTCGGACATCTAAATTCTGTGCAACAAATTCTTTGAGTGTTTCGTGTTTCTCATTCAGTTTTTCGAGTTCCAAGCGTAACATGTTCGACTCGGTTTTATATTGGCCAACCTAAAAATCGTTAATAGTCACCACAAGAGCATGCATTTTGTCGAATGGTCAGAAATATATAACAGACTATACAGTCCGTACTCTGATGAGGACAGTTTTTGGTTCTCAAAAATAAACGCCCGATTTCTGTTACTAAGAAATTTAACCGTTACTTGATTAAAACGGGTCATTTTTGGACGTTTTGGAAACATTTTGCGCAACAAAATCGGCCCTAATGGATGAAACAGACGTTATGAGAGTAAGTACTGTCATAAGATATAGACTATATACCGTATAGTCTACAAGTTAATAGAAAAAGGCTTAAGTTTTATTTCAAGTTTTATTTCTAAATACATGTACGACATTTTATCCGCTGGTAACAATTTTTATACCGGCGACCAAAATTTGAATCAAAAAACTTTCTTCAAAAAGATAATATCTTAAAACGACCCACATATGACAACTTTGATCCTTCTTTGGTGACCCCAAGTGTTAGAACCGTTGGTGTGCGTTGGGAAAAATCCGAACTTTGGCCAACGCTTGCGTTGGGCGTTAGGGAAATTTGGAGCGTCAGCCAACTTTTCCAACACTACACAGTGTCCAACACTACAGTCTGTAGTGACCCCCTTATATAACGAATAAAGAAAGCGAGTCATTACCTTAAATCGTGCCGTGTTTTCAATACTCGGTTTTTTGAAGTGAGAGAGATGTGACGAAGCACGTGCCAAATTTCTTTTGAAGTAATCGGTGAAAATTTTTACAATTTTTAAGGCGTCAAGATCAATCGAATCAACATTATAATCGGTAACGTCGTCTTCATAGTCCTCTTCATAATCAACTGAGTCCTTAACCATATTTCGGCCAGATCTCGATCTTCGTCCAAATAAACCATTTTTAACATTGATGATGTCCGAAATGAAAGTCGTTTTTTTCTTGTCGGATTTTTTTGTAGAAATATCCGAAATTGCGGATTTCGTTGTACCGCCAGCTGTTACAATATGTCGGTCAGTCGAGGTCGAAAATGTCTGTGATTTGGATTCGAATTTTTTTGTTCAAATATTTTTGTCGGGCAAACTGCCAAAAATGTTTGTCTGGTGGTCTTAATAAGAAGTCAAAATATCCGTCTGAATAATTTGACTGAATAATCCGACAGAATAATTCAAGAATTTATGATATTGTATAAAACTAACTGATTAGTAATGAAGTTTTCTGAAAAAAATATCTATCTGATGAACTTTTCCGATGCCTTATGAACAGTGTTGATATCTTTTCTGTGTTTGAATTTTTCTGAAATTTAACAGAATAAGACACAAATCAGTAAAATGTTTGATTTAAATCAGACATTGAGACCAAAACAGACAAAAGTTGTCGAAAAATCAGACCAAAAAGCTACCGTAAAAGAAGCAGGCAGAAAACGGAAGAAATAAGGCAACCAACTTATACAAAAGTCGGACTTTTTGAAACAAATCGGATTTAAAAAGCAAAACAAAAAACATAAAGGATTTAAAGAATATTTGGAATCTTAACTGTGTCAGCAAGGGCATAGGCGTCGTTGTTGATTGTATTGCATCCTCATACTGTCCAGATGGGCAATTTTGCGTCAAGGGGTTACACTCCCAGTCGTAAGTGGTCGCATTTTGGCCAAGGGGTGGACATTGGTCGCCATTTTCATATTTCCATTCGCATTGTTTGACGAAAAATATCCCGTGAATTTGATGATGACAATTGCACGCAATTTCGACAGTAATGTTCCGATTGGCTTGACACGGCGTTTTGCAACGGTAGCCAGATATGTACAGTGCATTCTTGATTATATCGCACTCGTAATTATCAACATATTCACCAGTTGATATTTGTGGAACTGGGTACATAGGTCCATGTGGGCGTTTTCCACAATTCTGAATTACATCTTTTTAATTTCTAAATTTTTGCGTAGGTTGAACAAAACCTATGTTACATAGGTCAACAATTTTTAGAATTAGCCTAAAGTACACTGTACTTTAAAATGAAAGCGTTTTGATTCACTAATTACGAATATGTAAAACATATTTAACAGATATTTCGACATTTATTTTCTTCACTGATGACGAAAACTCCCCAACGCGTTGGTTGGGCGTTGGTCGTTGGCCAACGCACCACAACGCCCAACAATTCCAACACTGATGCTTAACGGATAAGTAGAAAAAATATTTTAAACAAGAAAGATAACATGTCGAAGGGGCGTCTTGCTTTTACACAACATATATACGGTATAAAATTGCGTTGAGCGTTGGCCAACGCTTGAATTTTTCCCAACGCTCCCAATACGTCGAGAAGGAAAAATCCATCAACGCCCAACGCTCTCAACGCGTTGGGAAGAAAATTTCCCTAAAGCCCAACGTTCCCAACGCGTTGGTTGGGCGTTGGCCAACGTACCCCAACGTTCCCAACGCTTTGGTTGTGCGTTGGCCAACGTACCCCAACGCTTCCAACACTGATTTTAATAGTTTAAATTTAATTTTTATAAACTCACATTAGTTACATCCCATTCCAGCGTAACCGAGGGGCTTGAGATTATTTTTGAGGATGAAACCGAAAAAACCACACACAAAATAAATAGAATTTTGTTCATTTTGTTTTCAAAATCAAATTTTTCCCAAAGTAGAATTATTGGTGTAATATCTAATCTAAAATGGATCCCATCATTATATATGATGTCAGTGTTTTAGCATAAATACCGAGTTCTCTAAATGCTTTCGGAGAACAAAGATAGCCGTACGGGACTTTGAGTACATTATTAAATTGTTCNTTCTATTTGAGAGAACGTTCTATTTGAGAGAACGTTCTATTTGAGAGAACGTTCTATTTGAGAGAACGTTCTATTTGAGAGAACGTTATATTTGACAGAACGTTCTATTCTTATAATAGAGTTTTTCACGTGAAAACGTTCTATTTTCAGAGAGCGTTCTATTTACAAAAAAAAATAAGAGAACATTCTATTAATGAAAACGTTCGTTCGTTCTGTTAATTCCTCAGATCTCAAGTTCAGTGAACGAACATAACTTTTACATCTCACAAATAAAATGGTTTCACCTACATGTCTTAAAAGTGGCGTTTTAGTGACGTTTTTTGTCTTGAAAGTGGCGTTTTATTTTATAAGATTGTGGACCGGAAAATGCAAACTTAGACTGGCATAAGACTGACCACGGGTTTCTAAACATTCGGGGCGAATCGAAGTAATATTATTTTAACCCCCAGGATTTGACCAAGGCGAGCCAAAATCCGGTTTCGTCAAAGGAAAACCACAAGGGACCCCGCCACCCGCTTCTTCAATTTATTTTAACAACGATTAGTATTCGTGAATTAGAGGCTTCACGGATGTTGCCTTCAATATGGGTTAAATTATTACGGACGGACTAAAAATACGAAACAGCCAGTTAACAAAATGTTACTTTTTCCTAAAAAAATACCCAAAAATTATGATATTTACTTTTTTGTTCAACTTTAACAGTCATGCGCATATTGGGTAGCTAGCTACCCATTTTCACTTTATTTTCAAATAAACAGAGAACGGCTTGTGATAATAAAAAACGGACAACGGATTTGAAATCACAAAAAAGTTTTACGTTTTTATATGGGAGAAAAATTTTTTTTTTCAGAAAATTGTTTTTAAAACGTAAAACTTTTTTGTGATTTCAAATCCGGTGTCCGTTTTTTATTATCACAAGCCGTAAAATAAAATAATAATAAATAAAAAATCCGTGCATTGTTTAGCGCGCTAGAGCAAAATGTGTAGCTAAAATTAAAACAAGTGGATTGTAGTGGGCTCATCCAGTTTTCGCTCAAGTTCATCTTTAAATCAAATTTATCACCTTACACTGTGAACTTGAGCTAAAACTGGATTAGCCCACTACAATTCACTTTTTATTTTTACGTCGCTTAAACACTTTTTTTTTCGAAAAAAATTGGTGTTTATGGGCCATAAGTTATGGCTTATTTTTTGTGTCTTAAAAATTGAACAAAATGTAACCGACTATTTCGTTTTCAAACTCAGTAAGAGAAAAATAATTTTTGAAAAACGGGACATGTCCATACACGTTGATATAAATATTTGATTTTTTATTCCCGTTACCATCATTTCAAGATTTTACAAATCAGAGTCATTTTTTTTTTGCTTGAACAAATTTACATTCATTTCCATAAATGATTTACGTGAAACTTATTTTTCAAGCGTAGTTTCAAAAACTATCCATTTCTAAAGGGACAAAGTTCTAAAATCTTATCTCAAACGTCTCCACAATCTTGAGCTGGATGTATTTATGAAAATCTTGGACCATCCCTACCGGTGCCGAATTTTTCATGTTGGCTAAAACGTAAAAAAGTGTAAAACGTCTTCCGCATTCGGAACACTTTGAAGACAACTTAAACAAAGTGTACCTTTTAACCGCGGTTAACCGTTGCCCTCCATTTAGAAGTTTGTTTTTTACATTGGTAGTTAACTACCATTTTGGCTTAAACCGCTAATTCTCATTGCCATTTTTTGAATAAACCGGACATTTAACCCGAATGCCGTAAATTAACTCGAAGTTTGTGTTGCAAAAGGTTGTGCTTAATTTTTTTTTTCACAAAATTTTTGATTTTAGTGTTTTTGTAAAAAAAAATCCACGCGGTGTCGCAAATCATTAGCAATATGTATCTTATTTAATTTACAGTTATATCTTTATTTTCACTGGATTGGGACACCGCGTGGATTGTGCTACAAAAACACAAAAGTAACAATGTTTTATAACAAAAGTGACCTCGGAAAAAAGTGACCTTCGAGAATGACCTCAAATTTAAAAATGACTTTGATCAATGTTTTCACGATTGACTGTCAGGAGAAGTAGTCCACTCATATATAACATGCTCAATAATTGAAACGAAATTCTTAAAAACTAAAAATAAAAAAGGTAAAAAACACTTTTCACCGCATCAATGAAAATAATATAGTGTCTCTTTTTTGGCATCGTCCGTTTTAATAAAACATTTATTTTTTACGTCTGGATTTCAACTCTGAAAAGGGATAATGGCCCTTGATGGAAAAATCGAAGAGCGCTTTGGAAAAGATGAAAATGAACTCGAAGTCACTCAGATTAGTGTTAAAAACAACACTTTTTTTTTCTCCAGAAAATAATTAAAAAATAAACGATTTGGAAAAATAAAGGATGTTACTCCGTATGTCACAATGATATTCTGACATTCGAAGAGAAAAAGTTGGTCAAGCCCTAACCAATCCCCTCGTGCCCTAAAACTCTTATCCAGTTCAAAGTTTCAACTGTGATAATTTATCACTGATAAAATCTCAAATCCTACCAAATCCTACCGGCCAAAATCGTTACGAAATGACGTCATGATTCCGAATCGTTACAACTTTTTTTGAGGACCCCGAATCGTTACGATTTTTGTTTGATATGTTTTTATTCAATTGTAACGTTTTCAAATCATGACGTCACTTGTAACTCTCTGCGCTGTAACGTTTGTGCAGCAGGGAGTCTGATTTAAAAAACAATAATTCGAAGGGTAAAAATCGTTACGGAATGACGTCATGATCCCGAATCGTTACAACTTTTTTTTGAGGACCCCGAATCGTTACGATTTTTGTTTGATATGTTATTAGGTCATTCAATTGTAACGTTTTCAAATCATGACGTCACTTGTAACTCTTTGCGCTGTAACGTTTGTGCAGGACGGACTCTGATAAAAAAAAAACAATAATTCGAAGGGTAAAAATCGTTACGGAATGACGTCATGCCCCAAATCGTTACAATTTTTTGAACCACAAATCGTTACTATTTTTTGAACCACAAATCGTTACTGTTTCCTGAACCACAAATCGTTACTATTTTTTGAACCACAAATCGTAACGATTTTGGAGTAGTGACTGTACCTGAGTGTTCCAAAAATTTCAGAGATTTTTCTCACACGATTTTAAACGAGTTCGGTTTTAAACTTATGAGCAAAAGTTCAGAATATATAATTTTATTTCATATTATATAGTATCGATTCGGACATATGAAACTCAACGTGTCACTTTTGATGTATAGTGTCATTCTGAGTTTAGTTTTTAGTTTTAGTACTCGCCTGACTTTCAGGTTTTTTCTGGAGATTTTTTAAGTTGTCGGCAACTTTTTTTGAAACTTGTTGTATCAATGTGCTGGAATTTGCGTATCAAATATTTCTATTTATTTATTTTATTATAATATAAAATTTTCCATTTAATAAAATTGTTTGATCGCCTACAAACTGCGCTCTCATGCGACATTTTTTATTTGAATCCGATCAAGACTGGTAAATATGGTAAATATGGGCAAATCAAAAAATTTTCCAAAAAAAATCTGTTATGAACCAAGTTGTAGAGCTCGTAAAATTGAGTCAGAATGATAATCTAGAACTTAATTTTGACCACCATAAGGCGCTGCAGAGCTGCTTGAAAGTGTCAACCTACGCAAAAAACAATTATTAAATTTGTTTTTGATTTGCCCCATTTTACCACTTATACAACTATTGCGCGTTATATTTATTTATTTGTTTTGCTATTTTCAGTCATTGGATAATTTTAACCACTAGAGCGCTTCTAATTTTTATAACAAACCTGACCGATTTCTATAGTCAGACAGACTAACTCATACTGCAGGCAGAATACATCACAAAATACCAAAAAAGGTGCGAATTAAAAAAAATACGTTTGTTTTTCAACAATTTCAAACTTGGGCGTTTCATTTATATTAAAATTAAAAATTGCCGTGTGTGCATTTTTTGCTAACAAATTATTTAAATTCTGAATGTTAGGGTCATTATCATCATCCTCATGTCTTTCACATTTGCCCTAGAGCTGCCATTGTGCATTTTGTTCAAAATAGGGATATTGTAAAATATATTTTTGAAGGTCACCTCAAATTTATTTCAAAAATAATATATATTTGTCATATATTTATGCTGTATACCGTACGAACCCAGCATACGCGTAGCCTATATTAACATACCCAATACATCAACGCCTGGAATTCGCTTCCGAACCACCGTCCAATCAAATTTGACCATTAGTGAAGAATAATCTGGTCTCAATAATGCCATGTTCAAGCATGACACTACATGTAGCTACTCCCCCTAACCAGTTATGTAAACACCGTTTTTTAACAAAGTTAGGTTAGCTTAACACTTTTTGGACCGAAACCTATCGCAATTTTAAATTATCTTACTAAAGGCCATACCCAATTATCTTAACAAAATTCAATTATCTTAACAGTTTTTGAGCAAAACAGTTAAGATAACTGATAAGTTGTTGTATGTTTCAAAGTCTGCTCTTCAAGAATGTTTTTGGTATAATTACACAGGGTGCGCCGTTAACAAGCAGACTCAAACCCGAAAATTTTCCAGCCAAAACAGTGTTTAATGACTACGCATTGAGCCGTTAACAGGCAGGTTTTTTGAAAATTTCAGGCTAACTGTTAACGGGGTGGACCACAATCTCGCGCGAAATTTTCCACCTCACATCAATCTCGCGCGCACTAATTTGCACGTGAGATTGATACATAAGCCGAAATCTCGCGCGCATTTTATTTTTGCGCGCGAGATTTTCTGTCACACATCTATCTCGCACGCATTTTATTTTTGCGCGCAAAATATTCTGTCCTACATCAATCTCGCGCGCAATTAATTTTTGCGCGCGAGATTTTTTATCCCACATCAATTTCGCGCGAGATTGATGTACTCCATTAACGGCGCACCCTGTGTATACGAAAATTTAGTGTCAAACTACCCTTTATATGAATTACAGTTTATACGATTTAAGACGGTACCTTTTTCTTACATTCCTTGTAAATTATTTTTTGACAAAAAATCGCATTAATCTTCAAAGTGGCCATTACTAACCTTTATCGTGCCGTTTTTTGATTAGGTCTTAGATCTCAGTTTATTCAGCACTATTAATAAAAAGGCCGTGATCAAATAGAGAGACTCAAGGAGTTAAAAGTTCAATCCAACTGTCCGAATGTTTTTTCAACCGGTACTTTAGCCTTCTATCGGACATCAATACGTTAATTCCGATGATCGGTCTTGTCATTTTAACCAGAATTCCCAAATTAAACACGATTGTTATTTTTACGCTCTTTTCGGCCAAAAAGAACCGCCACAAGAAACTAATAGAAAAAATGTAAAAAAAAAACACTTTAGCGGCTTCTACACGTTTTGTTTTATTCTTGTAGAGTTGGACTAGAGCACTTATATCTCAATTTGTGGGCCATTTTCGGAAATAGCCTATGTTTTTGTCAAGTTTTGTCAGTTTTTGTCAGTTTTTGTCAGTTTTCGTCAGTTTTTGTCAGTTTTTGTCAGTTTTCGTCATTTTTTGTCATTTTTTGTTATTTTTTTGTCAGTTTTCGTCAGTTTTTGTCAGTTTTTGTCAGTTTTTGTCAGTTTTTGTCAGTTTTTGTGAATTTTTGTTTTTTTGGTGGCGTGACTTCGAAAACATACGTATTATGTCAAAATATACTATGTCGAAAACAGCCACCTGGCCTTTTCAGCCCGATAGCTGGCTGGGCAGTTCGACATGCCAGCTCATTATTATTTTCCCCCTCGACAGGCGAGCTTAGCACAGATCATTTGAAATTTAAAGCTCAATAGGCCAGTTCCGAACAGGTCATTATCAGTTTATGAGCTCAAGAGGACAATATCCGATAGGTCATTTTTTATTTCTGACCTCGATAGGCCAGTCCAGGCCAGCTGTTTTGTTAATTATACCGTGTCCTAACATGAAATCTTAAAATAAAGTTATAGTAGTGGGTGAGTTTTTCGTCGAAAATATTTAAACACCGGGAATATTTTAACCGTAGAATGTTAACTCTCAGGCGGAAGGAGTTTTTTGGAACCCGTCGGGGGAAAATGGGTGTAAATAAACACGCACTTAAAAAATCGACAATAATTCGCAATAATTCAAAAAAACTGGTAAATCCAAGTTGTAGAGCTCGTCAAACTACGTCTATCTGATTATTCAGAAATTGATTTGAGACACCAGGGCCCCCTAGACAGCTGTTTGAAATCTTCAACCTACGCAAAAATAACACTGCCAATCGAATTTTCTCGAAAAGTTGAGGGGGGTCACCAATACCCGTTTTGCCCTACGGGGCCTCCATATGCTTTAAATCGACGAAAAAAACCAGTTGCGTGTCTATTTACACGCACTTCCCCCTGTGAGTTAACATCCTAGTGAGAGTAAGGACTGTGTGTTTTAGCCAGATGGACAAATTGGGAATCGTGGTCGCGATGTATGAAAGGATGTCGCCAGCAAAGAAGGCGTTATTGTATAGAACCAAAAAGCCGCGCCGGAAGACCAAAACCAAAGGATAAAGTTAAAAATACACTTTGCATTCGAAAACGTGCATTGAGCGATCGATTGCAATGGCAGCATTGCGAGGGCGACAAATGCGCAATTAAGAAGAAACCCACAAAGACTAAAGACATCAAAACAAACCCAAAAACAACTAGAACCCCAAAGACAACTAAAGGCAGTTTTGGGAGTCAAACTGTAGCTACTACGTTCGCTTCTCCAATAGTGACAGGTAAAGTATGATCATATGGACTCCGAACATAATAATACACCCCCCTTTCCGCGTTATGCATCATGTTTTCCTGATCGTTCTTATATCCGCCAGATTTTTTTTTCTCAAAAGCAGCCCAAGTAATTCGTCTACGTCCTGCGCAGTTATACGACATAAAAGTCCTCTTTCCGTACACTACCCATATTACAACCATTCGGAGCGCATAAGTTCCTATTATAATAATGACACCCCTGCGCCGTTATCTTGTGCGTGAAACAGTCGGCACAATAACGAAAGAATCTGAAAGATAATAGACAGTGCTTATCACACAAAGATTAGGATTCCTGGAACATAAGCCGAAATTTGCACGATAACGAAGCGAACGGGAAAATATGCAAGATAACGGGTGACATCATAACAGAGCAGGGGTATTGATTTTTCAGTTTTAACTTTAACAAAATAATACTTCATATATCGAATAACTGTATTCCGTACAAACAAACCCATTGACCAGAAAACCGGCCTACATACTGCGCAGTTATCTGGCACGCTCCGCACTTATCTGGTAGATTTTTATGAATGATAAACAAAATCATTAACTTTTATTCATTCTAGTTAGTGCTCAATGGACGACATGGTCTGAATGGGGTCAATGCGCAAATTGTGTCCGAAATCGGCAACGATCGTGTATTCAACATGGAAGTTATAAGGTCGTCGAACACTATTTCTGTCCGGGTTGGGGATCGGGAACAAATCAACAAGAAAGCTGTTTGACATATCAATGCATCTGGTTTAGCCATTATTTCGGATGACGGAAAATATGGTACAGAAAAAAACTGCAGATTTTGAAGGTCATGACTGTACTTATTAAATGCCAGTAGACGTCCTTATTGTACATTTAAACATTGAATATGATAATAAAACTGATACTATAATCCCCAAAAAGGACAATTAAAATTATTTCCAAACAAAATGGTAGTTATTATGCAATTTCTCATTCTGTTGTTGCAACAACGCGTTGTTGAATTAGAATATGTATGACAGTCCTTCACCATTTATCGGACGCTTTTTTTGGCCAAAATGGGGTCATTCTAATAAAAAAATGACCTCTTGTGTGATGCTCATTTATCAGACGCTCTTTTCGAGAACCGAAAACGTCCGATAAATGGTTAAGGACTGTATGTTCATATCGAATAACAATCTACTTATCGGTGATTTGTAGAAACAAGACTTCAAATTATAAAAAAAATTATCTAAGTTTAACTAATAGGCCGGGAACCGCAAAAAAGTGAGAGGTTTCGATTTTTCTCTTTATTTCCTGGGATATGTAATCGATGGCGGAAATTTCAAAAATCATGACGAAAATTTTGACTTTTAAAAAAACTTCATTTCAAGTACAAATATTCTTGGGCACACCCTAAGGACGTCGCGGATAAAAACGAAAGTAAGCTCTTCGTCAAGAACAGTTTAATATCTAGAGTCTAAGTTAGTTGACAAAACATGAGTTAAATTAGGTGTTAAAGTTGTCTACGTAAATTTATTCATACATTGAAGTACAGTCCTTAACCATTTATCGGACGCTTTTTTTAGCCAAAATGGGATCATTCTAATAAAAAAATGACCTCTTTTGTCACGATGCTCATTTATCGGACGCTATTTTCGAGAACCGGAAGTGTCATTTGTCCCATTTTAACTCGTCCCCGTTTTTTGTCTGCCTTTTGGCAGACTGACCCTCAATATCGCGTAATTTATTATGATAAATACCCTTAAAAGAAAATTTGCTTTGACAACTTTACCTCAAATTTTATTCTCTATTTTTTTATTCTAACTGAAGATGAATTTTTTTTCACTTAGTCACACAAGTCGATAGTTCGCGAGGCCATTTTTCTGTTTTGTGCAGATGCGCGTGATCAAATAATACTCCTTATAGTTTAGTTTACCGTTTTATCTTGATATCAAACCAAGTACCACATGTGCTGTTAATTCAAGTTGAAATTTCAAGAGAAAAACACATTTGTTTACTTTTTGTTTAAAAAGACGAAATAAAAAAATATTTTTTTTTCCTTTGAAGTGATATGATTAAAGGGTCGGCTTGGACTCTGTTTTTAATTTTTATTAGGACTTTTGATGCCTTAGTTAACGCACAAGATTGCCACCTTGCGAATATAAAAATAATCAGAGAAAAATATTGTACCGTTTGTTCCAAATGGCTTTTAAAGCACGAGTCTGCCTTTTGGCAGACAAATGACGGGGACGGGGTGCGTCTTTTTGCGAACGGGGACGAGTTAATCTCATTATACACCCATTACAGCTGTTTTTGGTATGGGTCAAGTACAGTCCTTACTTCCAATACGAACGCACTCAATACGGACGATGCTTCCAATACGGACGCTTTTTCGGCAAAAAAAACGTTTTTTCCAATACGGACGCTGCCCTTTTTTCGAATTTGGACCATGAATAGTCTCAATACGGACGCTTTTTGAACGGATTTTTTTAAAAATCAAAGTCGTTACCTTCAGTACGGACGTTTTTGATTCTCGAAAATAGCCTCCGTATTGAGGTGAATTGTCATAAAATGCTCATTTTTTACAATTTTGGGAGTAAGGAAGTATTGGAAGTATTGAAAGTCTGTATTGGAAGTAAGGACTGTACTGAAAAGTGGTCCCTTTTGAACGTACAGTCTTTACTTCCAATACGGACGTTTTTGATTCTCGAAAATAGCGTCCGTATTGAAGTGAATTGTTATAAAGGGTCCATTTTTTGACTGTTTTGGGGACACTTTTCCACAAAAAGCGTCCGTATTGGAAGGAAGCGTCCGTATTGAGAGTAAGGACTGTATTTCAAAAAAGTAACCTTAATGGGAACGTTAATTAAAGTTATCGCTGCACTTGGATATTGATTCAGCGTCACAAAAAATGGTAAAATTTTGTCGTCACGTAAAATTTTAACCGTGGCGTTTTTTTGATGATTCACATCCCTGGTTTTGCCCAAGTATATTTCTGTGCGTGATTCAAAGTGGTACTTTTGCTACTCTCAGCGCGCTTTCCGTTTACGATTTAGATTTTTGCTCGAATCATGGTACTGAATCCGTTGCTAATAAAAAATTTGATCTCGACGAAAAAGAAATGACGTCTCCTGATTAGCTTGACGGATTAAACTAGGCTTGACTAGAGAAATATTATAATAATATTAAATTAACATTTTGACTGTAAATAGCGATGGACAAAGGGTACTATATAAGGCCAGGAACCGAATATACTGTGAAAACAACGCGTCGAGATAGGTAGGTAATTTGGTGAGTCAGGTCATTAGGAAAACAATTAGCCCATATTATATGAAACAAAAATTATATTTGTTGGCATTTTTGAAAAAAAATTTTGAAAAAAAATTCTGAAAAAACAAGAAAGGCCCATTATTGAAAATAAAAACAGCAGTTTTTACCATTTTCCGCGTCTAAAAGTTAAAATTTTAATTTTTGTTACAGTGTTTACTCATTTATCGGACGATTGCTCCCTTTTCGGACGCTTTTTTGGTCACAATGGGGCCATTCTAATAGCAAAATTGACCATTTGTGACGATGCTCCTTTTTTGGACGCTATTTTCGAAAATCAAAAACGTCCGATAAATGAGTAAATAATTTTTTATTCACTCGATCAAGCTCTATCAGATACAGTAGGCAAATTTTTGTTTAATTTTAAGACCTTCGAAAATGACCTGACTTACCCTAGTAGGTAACCATTTTTTGAGTGAAATTGATCTAACGAACGCAATATTTTTCAGCGATGATTTTGGAAGAAGAGGCGAAGTTGACACAGAAGAACTTGGATCTGTTCAAGAGAGAATTGCGCGTTTAAAAGCAGCAGACAATGACGCCCACAGGTCGTTTTCATACCAGAATATCAAACAATTGCATAAAACAATGAAACTTTGTGTTTTTTTTTTCGCTTTTTGGTACTTTTAGGTGCTATATTTTAGAAAAATATAAATAATACCAACAATTCAAATTCTTTTCTCAAGGTAAGGGCCACGCTAAGTTAACCAACCAAGTATTAAAATAACCCACCTGTAGTAAGGTCAGGGTTGTACTTATTTTCCGACGTCAAATTTTCAAGGGTGAATATAAAACTGTAATTTTTAGGGATATACTAAAATCCAGTTTTGATATTCTTAAAAGTGACTGGAATACGTCTTTGACCAGACGAAAGCGAACAAAATCCCAAGTTTAGTTTCCGATTCATGTTGTAACCTAAGTTTATTGATACCCAATTTTATTAATACAGTATATTTATTAATACAGTTTAACTTCTTGAACATTTCTTGATTCCATAAGGGGCCCTTCCATTACGGCCGTTTATGTCATAACGGCCGCTTTTTTCCTCAAAAAAGTGATTATCCCATGACGGCCGTTTTTTACTAACCTATTGAAAAATAAGGCATTTTAATGCAAGTGTCAGAAATAAACCATGATAATAGGAGACTAGCTAATAAATCATGAAATAAGTCGTAAAATTAACATTTAAAAATTAAATAAGCCATTTTACTTAAATTTGTCCCAAATTAACTCCATTACGTCCGTTTACCCCATAACGGCCGCTTTTTTCGAGAACTGAAAACGGCCGTTATGGAATCAAGGACTGTACATCATTTTTTCCGCTGTTAAGTTTTTGAAGATTGCGAGGTTTTAAAGGTTAAGGTTAAGGTTAAGATTAGTAAACTTTTATTGTCTAAAAAACGTTTTTCACATATTTTTATGAAAAATTTTGATAATGAGACACATCAGTACTTCTGTATTAACTATGACTAGTTTTTTTATATCTGGATAAAAATGACAATTTTGCGGAATCTTTCTGAAGAAATGCTCGATCAGGTTGATAAATTACAAGATCGTCATAATGAATCTCAATCACGTCACATTTCAATGTCACAATCTTCTAGAACATCCTCTACCTCGTCAGCCGATGAAGATGTTATGCTGCCCAGCCAGCCCAGTGGGCAGTCGAGTAGTCATATTGTACATAAGGAACAGGAATTTGTCACCAGCACCGTTTTGGATCTCGCACAAGATGAAGATCAAACAGATCGATTTTATGAAACCAATAATGCCGCAAATCGACTGCTACTACAGATTAGAGTTCGAAATGATATTACAGGGGTCCACAAATACGGGCCCTTCAAATAAGAGTCGAGAGCGCCATATATTATATGGATCGCTTTAAAAAAAATTATTGTGCCAAATAAGGGTAGGTCGGAATTCAAATACGGGTCTCTAAAACGACCTTTATTTAGCAATCACCTCAGTGTACGACAAATACAGATTATATTTTGGCTTTGCTTAGAACATATGAGCCATTTTTTTAATTGAATATCTGAAGTTTACAAAAAAAAAATTCATAAAAAAAAATTTTAGAAAAAAAAATTTCAGAAAAAAAAAATTTTAGAAAAAAAACATATTTCAGAAAAAAGAAATTCTGAAAAAAAAAATTCAGAGAAAAATACAGAAAAAAAAAATTTTAGAAAAACAGAATTCTGACAAAAAAGATTTAACACAAAAAAAAACTCCAGAAAATTGAGAAAAAAAAAATCAAAAAACCAGAAATCAAAATAAACATTGTCAAAAAAATTCAGAATCAATTTTGAACTCATTACAGATTGACGTTGCTGGAGACGACCTTCAACAAAATGATCCAAAATTTCAATACACGAGGACGGACCATTATGTTCATCCATCTGGCAACGAAAGTTATATGAGCTCTGGACTGTATAAAAATAACAATATGACCATAACGATAAATTCTACCGACAATATTACCTACAGTTCTACAGATAATATGACATTTAATTCCACCAATTCAACAAATAATGCAAGTACAAATTTCCAACTTAACTCGAGACCAGGTGCGGAAATTTCATCGAGTTCTGCAGGCATTCAAAAGAGTGGGTTAAAAAGCACGTTGTTTTTTTGCATTAATTTTTTTTCAAGAATAAGTTGTATGAAAACAACGTTTTTTCGTGGAAGTTGTAAATGGTTGAAAAACAGAAAATGATGAGTGGCATTATCACAGATTATAAAACATTTTCAAAAATAGTCCAAAATAATCCAAAATGAACACAAATTATCAAACATTACCAAAACTTATAAAAACTGAACGAAAAATTATAATTTTTTTTTGGATATTAATATTTGAACTTTATTGCTAACCCATAAGTAGCAGCATTTATCATCTAGCGCGCGTTCCATGCCGAGTTCAAATTCTTCTGATGAGACCGAAACCGATAAACCAATTTTGCTAGATAAAACAAAGGCTCGTCTGATCATTCACAATATCACTCAAATTAATTTATTTTTTGATGAGGCATTGTTTATTATTTTTTTTTGAGGAATTTTCTAGAAATTTTCAGAAATTTTATAATTTTATAACAAAAAAAAAAAAAATTTTTAGAATTTTTTTTTTAGATTTTTTTTTTATTTTTTTTTAGAAATATTTAGGCTAAATGGCAATACTGAAACGTTGCGGTCAAAAAAGTGTCGAAATAACTCACATTTGTTAAGATAACTGATTAGGGGGTGTACATGGCGTAGTCAGTAAATGATCAATATAATAGCACGTTTCTGAGCGGCTGGTCTACACGGCCGAAACTCAGTCCTCATCGGCGTCTGACGAGGAAGTCGAAATTCAACCGCCGGTCCTACCGGTTCAAATTCAACCGGTACAACGGATAAAATTAAAAACAAGCGATGATGAACGCGATTTAACCGCTCAAACTGAAATGAAACTAACCGGTTACACTACCGGTTTCACCGAAGGTGAAACCACACAAGATGAACTTGATGATGAAATTTTGGAATCTTCCATTTTTATTTACAAGGTTTGTTCATGTTTAGCTTTTTGTTTTATATTTGTAAAACATATAAAGTTAATGAAACCACCAAATCATTTCTGCACGGCGTTTGCAAATTCGTCCCCACATTTTTTTTCCAATCGTGACTCATTTTTGAAAATGTTTAGTATGAATTTTTTGTTTCATGATTTTATGATGAAAAACTAGCGTGGCACAAATGTGCCACACAAACATAGTCGACTTAAGAACGGACTCTTTTAACACGTAATTTTTAACACCAAACCTTTTTTAACATGTTGAGTGAGAGGGAATATTTTTAACACCGAATATTTTTAAAACGAAATATTTTTAACCCTGAATATTTTCGGGGCGGGTAAAAACTCGCGAGTTGTGTTTATAATCCCGAAAAACTCGCTGTCCTCATACTTCACATTTGCGGTAGTAACTTCCACGACTTTTTAACAGTCATATTTTCAACATTTAATGTTTTAAACACGAATATTAGAAACAAACGTGTTTAAAATCGGTATATTACACAACTTGTGTAAACTATTTGAGAACTAACTTTTTCACAAAAAATGCGTAGGGAGACTGTAAAACATGGCGCGTGGGTCCAGAGCTGAACGGAAAACAGTGCTGGATGAATTCTGATGCCGTGGAAGATTATGAAGATTTTATCAAAAATGAACGTGTTTGTGCCACATTTCACATTTGGTACGAACACAACAAATTTGGCTGGAGCAAAACTGCCCTTTTTCGTATCCGGGAATATTCCGGCGTATCGGGCGTAACCGGTAAGTATTTTAACGTTTCCGCATTAGGCTATATTTGACAATTTTGGAGTTCGGAGAGGAGTGTTTAACATACAGTAAAGGCTCTCTTTATGTGCATGTGTCTCTCGATGTGCTTTTTTTGATTAAGGCCGGGGAAAATGTTTTTTCCTTTTTTTAAAAACGAAAGCAAAAAATTCGAGAAAACAATTTTGTGTGTTAAAAATATTTTTAATTATTAGAATCAATTTTTTGATGCTAAAAATGTTGTAGTTCTATTTTTACTTCACTATATTACACCCCCTGCGCTGTTATCTTGTCAGCTGTTATCTTGCAGTTTTTCCCGTAGGCTCCGTTATCTTACAGATTTTTTTCGGCCAATTTTCCAGGAATCCCTATCTTTCTGTGTTAAGCACTGCGCGGTTATTTTGCAGATGTCCCCGTTCGTTCCGTTATCTTGCGGATTTTTTTTCGTGCGAAAGTTGCAAGAAAACAGCGCAGGGGGTGTAATTATAATTCACTCAATTTGTTATAAAACAAGTTTGAGCCCGAATTCATGTTGAATTTTCGATTTTGATTTTCTGAATTTACCAAAAAACCTATTTTGTTTGATTTAGTATGTGTAAATGGGACATTTGCGTCGCAATGGAAATCCAACGTCATTCCTGGAATATATGATAAACTGCAAGACTCAAATGGTCAAACCTATTACAAACGAACGGCCTATGCCAGAGGTCGACCAAATTTACCAGGCGTTGTCGATGGCGAAAAAGTCGACAATAATGTTCTCCGACCAAATTTAAAATACGTATGTGCTGCAACAATTGACGTGAAAAAGGGCTACTATGGGTCAAATGAAAAACTGGCCGTAAATCCAGTT
>SCLG01000358.1:0-16448 GCA_004367875.1 Oikopleura albicans
TGACAAATATTGGTACAAAGATCCTTACACTATAGTGATCCTGGTTTTATCACTATCACTGCTGGGAATGCACTTATCTCGAATGTGGGGCGCAATTTACCAAATGACTCATGGCGATATTCGCGACGGCTGCCTGGCATATGACACCTTAACAAACACCCTAGTCAAAACTCCATTTGCCAAGGGTTGCCTTAGGGGGCTCGGTAAGTTATCTGGTTAAGAAAGTACCGGTTAACAAAGTGTTACCACAAGTCGACCTTTAATATTTTTAGACTACGGCATACTGGTTTTGTTTGGAGTGTCCGGCATTTTATCCATTTACGGTTTATTTTGGATTGTTTATTACTATCACTTTTTCTTGAAACGTACTGTACAAACTAGATATACCGAATAAAAATCTTAAACATCAACTGTTTTCATGAACGTGAGCGTACTTGACCATACCTAACAATACTTATTCGGACCTAACCGTACTTAAACATACCTTGTCGTACGAAATCGAACCTAACTGTACCTAATCGTACATTATCGCACATTATCGTACCTAACCGTCTTTATCTATCTAGCCGTACGTAATCATACTTAACCGTAGATAATTGGACCTAACCGTATCTAACCGGACCCAACCGCACCTTACCGGACCTAAGCGTACCAAACTGTACTACTTCGTACCTAATCGTACTTATTCGTACCTAACCGTACCTAACCGTACCTAACCGTACCTAACCGTACCTAACCGTACCTAACCGTACCTAACCGGTCGTACCATTACCTGCACATTTCTGATGAATTATCAGATTTCGATCATAATCATGCAAATTCGTGTGACCTGTTTTATTTATAACGTTAAACAATGAGTTAATTAAACCAAATTTATTAGGTTGAGCTCGATTCAACTCGGCGGGTAATTTTTCTCTATTTTTTATAAGTGAGTAAAAACCGGTTCACAAACTGACAGCATCTCAGTATTTCCTTTCACTTTTATTTGTTAAAAAAATACAAAACGCTGAAAATGCCGAACTCAATCTGTTAAATGTAATATTTGCCCGAAGAGATTTTGTCCCTGACTTCAGAGATTTGGCGCAAACAGGTGGTTTATAAAGGAATATAATTAATCTACTATTTTTAACTTAAAATTATCAGGATTGTACGACGAGATTGCGCAATTTTCCATAAATTTCTGGAAACTTTCCCCTATTATCTTTTCAGAAATTTAACAAATTATCGCAAAACTCCGCATAAATTATTCGGAGATTTTCATAAGAGCGCAACAAGTAGGTGGGGAGGCAGGGATTAAAGAGCGCACGCTGTGTACTTAGAATATATTTCAAAAAGTTAGTCCAGTTCAGGTTTATTATTACACCCCCTGCGCTATTATCTTGTCACCCGTTATCTTGCAGATTTTCTCGTTGGTTCCGTTATCTTGCAGATTTTTTTCGGTCAATTTGTTATCTTGCAGATGTCCCCGTTCGTTCCGTTATCTTGCGGATTTTTTTCATGCGATAGTTGCAAGATAACAGCGCAAGGGGTGTATTAAAGAGAAAATTTTTGGTTGAAATTTTCCTCAATTAAATACACCACCGCATCAATTATCTTAACAACTGTTTTGCTAAAAAAAGTGTTAAGATAATTAAATTCTCTCAAGATAATTGGGTAGGGTGATTGGTAAGATAATTGAAAATTGCCATACGCTTTATGACAAAAAATGTTAAAAAAAAAATTAATCAATTTTGTTAAGATAATTGGTGTTAAGATATTTGGTGTTAAGATAATTGGTGTTAAGATAATTGGTGTTAAGATAATTGGTGTAAATATAATTGGTGTTAAGATAATTGCTGTTAAGATAACTGGTTATGTGGTGTTTAAATGGAATAAAAGTTAGTTAACGACAAAAAACCGCCCCCGCTCCGAGAGTTGAAAATCCCTTTTTTACCGTTTTTGAAAGCATTAAAAATCGATAAATGTTAAAAAAGCACCATAGAATATTTGCTAATCTTGGCTTAAGATTCCTTTCCGAAAACCTGATAAGGTGTTACATGAACTAACTACGACCTTATAAATGGAGCTGCCAGCCTACCTATCAAGTATCCGGCCGGTAACTTCCGGCACAATCGAATCAGCTCATCCTTATACATACTCATACTCCCGAGGAAAGTGTTTTTAATTCAAAAACAAAGTTTGTTCCATCGAATGTGGCGACTTCATTATCATGATATTTTACATAACTTGTCGCCAAGTTCTAGCTGAACTCCCAGAGGGAAGTGCGTGTATATAGACTAGCAACTTGTTTTTTCGTCGATTTAAGGCATATGGAGGCCCCGTAGGGCAAAACGGGTATTGCTGATCCCCGCTCAACTTTTCGAGAAAATTCGATTGACGGTATTTTTTTTTTGCGTATGTTGGAGATTTCAAACAGCTCTCTAGGGGCCCTGGTGGCCCAAATTAATTTCTGAATAGTCAGATCCACGAAGTTTGACAAGCTTTACAACTCGGCTTTACCAGTTTTTCAAGTATTCCGAATTATTGTGATTTTTTAAATGTGTGTATATAAACACGCATTTCCCCCTACGGGTTCCCAAAAACTCCTTCCCCATGAGAGTTAAAATGTTTAGCAAAATTACTAGTGTTCGCTTGAATATTCTGTACGGTTCGGTACGGTTCGGTACGGTTCGGTACGATTCGGTACGATTCGGTACGATTCGGTACGGTTCGGTACGGTTCGGTACGGTACAGTTCGGTACGGTTCGGTACGGTTCGATACGGTTCGGTACGGTTCGGTACGGCTTTGAATTAAAAGCACTTGTTTAAGAGGAAAAAATCCATACGGATTGCGAAACTGTTTTGCTTAGCTTTGTTCGGTTTGAGACTTCCGGTTTTGATGACTCACTTCGATTCGATTTTGACGGAGACGACGATACAGACCAGTATCGCCGATTTTATGGGTTAATAAAGGAGTTAAACTTTGTTATTTCTGGTAGCACATTTACGTACAGCTTCAACCCGATTAATAGGACCAGCTCCGAGAACAATTATGGTTTTAAGATAAATTGGAGCTGTTATAATACAGGTAAGAAAACAAGAAAAAAACGTCATCTTAAAAAAGGTACGGTAAAGGGTATTTCGCGACCATTTTTGGTCTCGAAAAAAACCCGTTTATGAGTACTTTCGCGACCCCATCATTTGGTCGCGAACTGTTGTTTAAAATATGGTTGCGCGAAAGTAATCCTAAATGGGCTTTTTCGCGACCACAAATGGTCGCGAAAGTACCCCACTCCCTTTAACCTTCAAAAACTCGGTCAAATCGATGCGCAATACGAGTAGGTTACTATAGTTATACCGTACGGTATGCTCGATAGTGGGGACATCAGTCGGACCAAAAGCTTCAACTTGGGCCTTAAGGGGGTCAGTTAGCAATCTCGATCCCCTTCGACTAAAGTAAAGCTTAGGGCCAACGTGACGCATAAAACATACAATTTGGCCCTAATGAGTCAATGAAATGGCAGTTTTCGGCCCATGTGAAGCCCTATCCACATGAAAAAACCCATGTGTCATGATTCTAGATCATCGGCTCACTGATTTTTGGTATACAGTGCTCTCCCCTTAAGTGCCGCCCATTTCTTAAGTACCACATAAATATGAACAAAATATAGTGTTTTGTTAATTAAAACAGGCCTTTGGAGGCAAACCATCCATTAAGTGTCTCCCTTCCCTTAAGTTCCGCGTTTTTGGCGTCTTGAGTGCGGCACTTAAGGGAGAGAGGACTGTATTTTTCATGATAAGTTTTTAAAGAAAAAAAGCTAAGTTTTGGTGTTTTACTGGGGACCAGTGTTGGAAGCGTTGGCCAACTTTTCCTACATTGGCAGATATGGTAGAAGTGGGCAAATCGAAAAATTTTCGAAAAAAAAAAACTGGTAAAGCCAAGTTATAAAGCTCGTCAAACTACCTCGATCTGACTTTTCAGAACGTGATTTGGACCACCGGGGCTTTACCAGGTTTTTTTCGAAAAATTTTCGATTTGCCCACTTCTACCATATCTACCACTCGTGGGGACGGGTTAAATTTTTTTTTTAATTTTCGAATAAATGTAATTATTTAAGATTGTTGCAATGATATCGAAGTTAACGTTACGCGTCGTCGTTCAACAATACTCAGAATGAAAAAAACAGCTTTTCAAAATGGACACCCGGCATACTATGTAAATAACAAAGAAGGAAAAGCTGTAATTTTCGGCGGGCACGTTATCAATGGCACCATGGCTCTGGGCGAAGGCGAAATGTTGGAAAGAAACTCCTGGCTATTGTTAAATAGTGTGGGAAACACGCGGAAACGGGCAAGTGGGGGTTACCCCTTATCCCGCACAATTGCCTCCGCTGTTCAATACAGTAAATGCCCCGAGGATGTGAAGTTTTGGGTTCCAACGAAAACAACCGTTTCAGTTTGGGAAAAACAGTTTATATCGCGCACCGTTTGTTAAAACCTTGAACATGTATAACAAGGGGCCCTAAGTAAGGAACGGTTGCTGTTTTTCGAAACCTTCCCTTACTTGGCGTTGTCACTTATACAAATTTTGTCTTATAAGGCTGACACCTTAAATCGATAATTTGTATTAAAAATACATTTCAATTACGCAAACAATCATACACTTATATTACCAGGTGCGCCTTTATGTTACAACCCGTTATGTTACATTTTTTAGCAAAAAATTCCCGGCTTTTTTGCCTACACACTACGCCATTATGTTACAATTTTGTTCTACACCTTTGCCGTAGGGTCCGTTATGTTAGAATTTTTCATTTTTGACGTTTTCCAGCTAAATCGCCCACGCACTGCGCCGCTTTGTTACACTTTTTTAAATTTGGTTTTGTAACATAACGGCGCACCGTGTGTAAATAAAACAAAAAAGTTTGATTTCGAGACCCTTATCTACTTTTAATTAGCGTACCCTTACTTAGCGGCGAAATTTTTCGCGAAATGAGAGTACTTGGCAGCCACCTACCATTACTTGGCGTTCCTACCCTAACGTGGCGTGCCGTTACTTTGCGCTCCCCTGTAGTCGTTTTACCCTATTTAAAGTCAAATGTCTCGATATTACAACAACGTCAGTAGAGACAACTGGGTCAACAACAACAACAACAACTACAACAACAACACAAATTACAACGACAACAAAAAGTACAACAACAACTAGTACTACTAGTACACAATCCGAACCTACGCAAACCGTACCACCGCCAACGGCAACAACGCAACCGGCAACAACAAAAATTGAAATTTTAACAACAAACACCGAAAACAATATAGCCGACTTAGATGAAGACCTTATAGCTAGGGCGTCCACAATCATCAATTATTACCACATTTTTGAGTTAAGCTAAAAACAGATTTTTGCGTTGTCCGGTTTTATTTTACAACCGCGCGCTGCGCGCCTGGACCAAGTACCCACAGGCGTGCCACGCCGTGCGAAAACGCGAATCATATGGAACTAGTTCTCAAAACTGAAAGGCCGTGTCTGATTATTCCAATAAGTTTATAAATACAAAATGATAGGGTGGGTTTTACACATTTATTAAAATTATTAGATTTTTATTTTTGTTTCATTGTTTAGTTGAGATTTCCATTGTACCATAATTTTGTTTATTTCCCATCTTTCGGCATTACGCCCTAATGGACTGTATATTTTTTATTTAATATTTTTCTCCGGATTCTTCTGATGAGGTTTTGTGGACGCTCAAGGCACAGTATCTGATACACAACAGGCTTCTCCAATGGATTATGATTCTGGCTCATCTATCGAAGATAGCAGTAGTAGCAAAACTTGGAGAAGAAATAAATTGGAAAGTGATTCATGTAGTTTAGGGTGTCCACAGTTTAACTGATTTATAATGGGTGCGCCAACACTTTAAGAAAATTGTTTGAGTATGATGATGTTAATTACACCCCTTATCCATTTATCTTAACTCTCAGCGTGTAAATAGACACACACTTAAAAAATTCGCAATAATTCAAGAAAAACTGGTGAAATCAAACTGTAGAGCTGGTCAAACTACGCCGATCTGACTATTCGGAAATTGATTTGGGCCACCAGGGCCCCCTAAAGAGCTGTTTGAAATCTCCAACCTACGCAAAAAGCACACCGTCAATCGAAATTTGTCGTAAAGTTAAGGGGGCCCTGGGGGTCACCAATACCCGTTTAGCCCTACGGAGCCTCCATATGCCTTAAATTGACGAAAAAACCAGTTACGTGTCTATTTACACGCACTTCCCCAGACTTGCTCGGTGACATTTTTTTCCTCACACCAGTAGGTTACGACCGTTCACGGATTTTCGACATCAGGCAAGAATTCAGTCCAATTTTAACCGTAGGACATCCTTCATTAGTTATCAACTGAAAGTATGGCCCCTTACCATATCTAACAGTTCGTTTTATGACGGAAGGTATATAAAACAAAGGTCAAATTCGAATGGACGTAATTGGTGGAAACACAAAGACGCTTTACAAAGCCAAAATTATGCTGCAGTTATCGTTTTTGACCCAGTTTATGAGGCTTGGACGATTGGTACCGAAATTGAGCAGACATTTATTCCACGTTTTATTCCACGTTTTAGAAATACAAATTCTTCCGCCGAATGTCCATCAAATGGTGCCTGGGAGTTAATTCATGAAAATTTTGAAAACCAAACTAGCAATATTGCAGATCGTGTGGGGGTTTCAACTTTGTTAATTATTTGTTTTAAGAAAATTGTGTGACTCATACAGTATGAGTCATACTGTATGGGGTAATATTGCTTCCCGTTTTTAGTTTTTAAGCTTATCTGAAGACATAATTTGAGAAAGCGAGAAATAAGTTATCTTACCAGACTGGTACTGTACCTCATACTGTACCTCATACTTTCCTACCCCGTTATACTAACAATCGCTTACGCCCTACCCAATTATGTTAACAGTTTTTTTTTTCTAATTTCTCTTTTAAGTTCACAACTTAAATGTTTATAATTTAAACTTAATTAATTTAAACAAGCCTCGAATCCATTATGTTAACACAGCGCTCCCAAATTCCATTATGTTAACTTCCCAATTTTTCCGCTTACACCCTACCGCATTATGTTAACAGTTGTTGAGGTTTAATGATGTTAACATAACGGGTTTTGGTATATAGCATTGAATATGTCAAAAAAACTATCCAATCCATTAGGGTTAAACCCGAGAAAGTTCAGATGATATCGTCAAAGATGATGAATGTAACCCATTTTTTCAAATTTTTCAATCAATCGAGACAAAGTGCTTACCAATTAATGACATCGCCTATTTCTCGAAATCGAACGCAAAAGGAAACATAGCATCTTATACGTCTGATAATAGTGGCTTGAAAATAGAGTGGGTGCCTGATTACATGGACGTTGGTGCGTGGGTTGTATTCACATCGGATAAATTTGGAGAAAACGGCACACTTGTCTCATTTGACAACCAACCGTGTCCGTCGGATGCTGGTCCATGGGGTTGCAGTTCAGGCACAGGATATTATTGGAATAATTTTAATTTTGAAAAAAATATCATGAATTGTTAGATACGCAAGGTGGGCCATTATTAGAGGTTGGACATAAAAACTTGGTGAACAATCACTTATTTGGAATAAGTTATTCCACTTCCACCAAAAAGACGTCCCCTTCCAGAAAAAAAAATCCGATACAATATACACTCTTTGAAGCTTTATATGACCATTTCGCGACTTGAAAAATGGTCACAAAAACCAAAACCAGCAAGCCTAGGTTGAAAACTTGCTAATTTTTTTGATGACATAACTCGACGGTCGGGCTCGTTATATATTTGTATCAAATTTTGGTGCATACTAATCTTGTATGCACACGGTGCGCCGTTATGTTTCACTTTTTCTTGTTCGTGTTGTTATGTTTCACTTTTTTGACAAAATATTTTCCCCTAAATTAGGGGCCCTAATACATATATTTATAAGGTAAGCCCTACGCCGTTATGTTTCACTTTTTCCCGCTTGGACCTTTATGTTTTTTTTTGTATTTTTTGATTTTTTTTTGTGAAACATAACGGCGCACCCTCTGTATTCATCAGCAGGTTTCTGTTTTTAATGACTCAGTGGTCTGATAAACCCTAATGCGTGGGCCGCCCACGGTGGGCGGGATGATTCACCGGAAAACTTTTCTTTAAAAACTTGTCACATAAACCATCCATCGGGGTTGTCGCTCACATAAGTCCCGGTCACATAAACCCACAAGGAATGTATTAAAAATTCCATTTCCATTATTCTGAATTAACAAAGGGTTAGGGTATTATCCATTTTCAGACTTGCAGGAATTTGACCAGATGGAATTTGATGGTACCAACTTTCTTGGTACCGTGAAGTCATCTGAAAATGACCCACGAGAATCCGAAAACGTACTTTGTCATGTTTATGACTGCGATATGAAAATTTCCGTCAATGAACCCTTTCACTTTACTAAAATTTGGAATGTGGATTGTGCTAATATGAGTGCGGATGCAACTTACATTACATTTGAAGATTTAAACGACTTATTCACCGGAGTTCAATATGAAAAAAGTCCGCCAATTTTTACAATTACAGACGGTTTCGGACGCTCGACAGTTATAAACAACAGGACTTATGCCAACACAACACTCAATGCGCAAAGGTAGTTTTTTAGCATAACGGTTAAAAATGAGCACAATGTGAAAATAAAATCCTGAATTTGTGAATAGAATGGCCCTTAACTCCCAGGGGGAAGTGCGTGTAAATAAACACGCAACTTGTTTTTTGGTCGATTCAAGGCATATCGAGCCCCTGTAGGGCAAAACGGGTATTGGTGACCCCCCTCAACTTTTTTGAGAAAATTCGATTGACGGTGTTTTTTGCGTAGGTTGGAGATTTCAAACAGCTCTCTAGGGGGCCCTGGTGGCCCAAATCAATTTCAGAATAGTCAGATCGACGTAGTTTGACGAGCTCTTACCAGTTTTTTTGAATTGCGAATTAATGTGATTTTTTAAGTGCGTGTTTATTTACACGCATTTTCCCCCTACGGGTTCCCAAAAACTCCTTCCCCCTAAGAGTTAAATCAAATTTATTACTTGGCGGAGTGCATTTGAGTCAAAAGTAGATAAGACCTCTACAAGCCACTTTTTAATTTTACGTCGAATGGTCAAATTATTTTTCTCGAAAAAGAATTCTTTTTTTTTTCGAAAATGGGTATTTTTGTTTCTCTATTTCTCCTCTAAAAAACAACAAAAGAGCGCCAGTTACGATTAAACTAGAAACTTTTGAAGGGGCAGAAACCCGATTCCGTGGAATTTGTCACGAAATCAAATATATCACCAGTCCAAAGGGTTTCCTGGCATCCGAACATAATTACAACAACAATGAAAACCAGATTCGAGTTCAATTTGTTTTCGAAAAATCTCAACTAGAAAAATTATAAGAGTTCTCGTCCCCTTCTGGACAACAAAAAGTTGAAAAAAAAATCCTTGCCAAATTTGGGTAAGCCCGCCGAATGACATATGGTCGACGTTAAAAGGCCTACTAAAGTTGGTAACGTAAAGATTTGACACTTTCGCTACCGATTTTTTCGTCAAAAACTATCGATGAAAAAATCGGCAAATCCTTGAAAAAATTGAAAAAAAAAAATCCTTGCCAAATTTGAGTTTGCCGAATTGAGGACGAGGACTGTTAGTACGCCTGTGTCAATTTTTTGACAAAATATTTTTTGATATTTTGCTTTGTTGACGTTACTTTTTGATTACAGTCCCCGTTTTCAATATAACTTTGTGTTATCCAGGTTATCACGTTAAAACTAAACTGTCAAAAAGTTCAACTTCCAGGGGGACATTGGTGCAAATTTTTACCAAACGCCTTAATTCGACCAAAAATGATTGTAAACCGGTCAAAATCGAAAATCGCTGAATCAGGGGTTTAGTAAAAATTTATGAGAGACAATATAAACCATACAACAAAATTTTTTTTTCTGATAAAATTCCGAAGTTTGAAAATTTTCGGATGCGTTCAAAATCCGCAATTTTCTATTTTTTCTTATTTCATCGTGAAAACATGAAAATATGGAAAAACCCTGAAACAGGTGTCGACTCATTTTTTGAGAGCTTTTTTAAGAATACTTTTTTGACAGTACCCTTATGGGGAAATTTGCACCATTGTCCCTCTACGGGTTATATGCCTCTTAGGACCCTTACGAGTGAAGATATTGAACTCTTACGTAACAAATTTAATGTTTTCCCGGCTTGTGACTTAATGAAAATTAATTATACGTTGGACAGCGAAGCTGATTATGATTACTTGAAGCTTAATTATATCAATCGAAACATTTCGTCAATGCGTACTTCGGAAAATGTTCAACTTTCTCTGAGTGGTAAAGAAAGATATGAACTTTATGTTAACCCACCGTTAACGGTTGAATTCACGTCAGATGGTTCTAATACAGGGAGGGTTTTCAATGACGAGACATTTCTTTTCTCTTGTAATGGTAGATATGAAAGAAGTGGGCAAATCGAAAATTTTTCGAAAAAAAACTGGTAAAACCAAGTTGTAGAGCTCGTCAAACTACGTCGATCTGACTACTCAAAAATTGATTTGGACCACCAGGGCCCCCCTACGCGCTGGCCGGTTCAAAAAAAAGTTATTTTGCGTAGGTTGGAGACTTCAAACAGCNTAGAAGTGGGAAAATCGAAAATTTGTCACGTGACCTTGACCTCGTGCTAAGTCAAACTATATATACACCGGGTGCGCCGTTATCTGGCCAGCCGTTATCTGGCCGGAATTCCCGCTCGTCCCTTTATCTGGCCGGATTTTGTAGCAAAAATTTTCTAGCTACTCCGCCCACGCACTGCGCCGTTATCTGGCCAGAAATTCTCAAACAAATAAAAACATTTTTCAATTTATTTTTTATTTATTTTCATTTTTTATGGGCTTTAATTTATTTAATTGTTATTACCAGTTTATTTTAATAATTTATTAAATATTTTTTAGATAAACCCCTTGAGAATTCCCGGCCACTTTTAGGCGGCTGGCTTACGAAGAACTGCGGATTTATCCGGCCACCTAGGGGTTGTCCGATCACCTTGAGATACGGGTTTTACCTTTTCAGATAAAGAAAATAATGCTGCAAAAATTGCGTTATTGTTCTCTCAATGAAATGACATGAAAATCTACTAGGTTTCGTTAGTGCAAATAACAAGTTAAACGATGAGTAAGACGATCGAATTTAAAATTTGTCGCTCGTGCGTTTTTAAAATAAAAATTTGATATTACGAAATTCCCCGCTCGTGCTGTTATCTGGCCGATCTATCATTAGATAAAAACAAGAGAATATTGCGCAATTCGTTGAATAATAACATTAGGGTATTGCGCAATTCCCCGCTCGTGCTGTTATCTGGCCGTTTTTTAGCCGACAATTTTCCCGATAGTCCACCTACGCCCTGCGCCGTTATCTGGCCATTATTACGTAACAAAATATTTTTTCTGCAAAAATGTCGGCCAGATAACGGCGCACCCGGTGTAATCTAGACGTTAAGACCTTGAGCTTTCATGTGCGTCTATTTGGACCTATTCCGCCGTGGGTGTGGGTGGTAAAATGACTCAGCAACAATCGTTTTTGCGTAGGTTGACAATTTCTAAGAACTCTGCAGCGCCTTATGGGCGCCAAATTAACTTTTTTTGAAAAAAATCGATTTGCCCACTTCTACCAATTACATGTACAATTTGCATTTGAATTAACACGTCTACAGAAAATTGTTAAAGTGTTAATTCAAATGGTTATTCCTCGAAAATTACTTCCGATTTTTTGCCCTCTTTTCTACAGACTGGGGTTACGAGCTCAATTGGATTTGTGTAAATATGCCCGAAGAAATCGAGAAAAATGATACAGATACTGAATTAACCACAATTATATGTCCCCTTGACCAGGATTGCATTGTTGAATCAAGTCAGGATTTTAATTCCAACAAAGTTAAAATAAGAAAAATGTATTTTTTAGCTATTTTTTAAAGCACAAAAGAACGACACACGGTACTTCAAAACAAACTAAACTTCGAAACAATCCGAACTTCGGAGTTTACCGAATTTTGAAAAGAAAAAAAAACCGAACTTCGAAAAAAAAAACCGAACTTCGAAAAAAAAAACCGAAACCGGAGTTCGGTTTGGTTTGAAGTTCGTTTTCTTTCGAAATTCGGTTTGTTTTAAAACTCGTATTTTATTTTTCGAAGTTCGGTTTTTTGTTTCGAGGTTCGGTTTGGTTCGAAATTTTTTTGTTCATTTTCTTATCCAAAATTTATGCTACACCCCCTGCGCTATTATCTTGCAACTTTCGCATGAAAAAAATCCACACAATTAAGGAGCAAACGGGGACATCTGCAAGATAACAGCGCAGTGCTTAACACATAATGGTAGAGATTCCTGGTGAATTGTTCGAAAAAATGCGCAAGATAACGGACCCAACGGTAAAATCTGCAAGATTACGGAAAATTAGGAAAAATAAAACAAAAAAATTCTAAAAAAGTCATCCATACGGTAACAATCAAGACAGAAACTGGATTGCAATGTGCCCCGAGAACTGTACAGATTGTTATATGAAATATTCCGAGTTTAAATATGAAAAAGAAGAAGAATATGACGCTATTGATATTGAATTTAACGAAAATTGGAATGTTTTAACGATTAATTTAACTTCTGACGATACGATTTCTCGTTTTGGTTTTCGTTATACCCTTATGTGTACTCGGCCAATGAAATACCAGGAAGATCAAGGCAGCGTTAATAGGACTAACAATGCATATCGCGATATTTTCACCATCAGTCCATCATGCCCATCCTTAAAGGTACGACTTTATGTTCGTAAGTTGGATATTTCAAACCGCTTTCTAGGGGGCCCTGATAGCCCAAATCAATTTCTTAACTGCTGCGCGTCCGGATGCGCCTATTGGCGCACTTTTTCATTATTTTCTCTCTCATTTCTCAACGGGTTGAGGTATTCTGGATCGGCTTTTTTTATTTTAATAATTGACTCATTGCGCATAATATGGTACCATGTTTATTAATTTCCGTCAACAAAAATGTGATTGGTTCAACAATATGATGTCTCATGAGACGCTTGAGACTTTGTNTTGCATGCCGTTTGCGCAAAGTTGGTGCTATGGAACTGAAAATTCATATAAAGACTTCCCACATATAAGCGCAGAAACGGTGTGCCATTTTTTGCAAAATTCGGAAAAATATGGGTTTTATGGGGTTTGACGCTTTTTTATAGGTTTGCACCGTAAAGTGATCATGTGGTAGTAAATGAATAAAACAAAAGTGTTTTAGAAGCAGTTTTGTGCTGAAAAGCGGAATCTAAAATCAGATTTGCAAAATTACCGGTGGATTTTGGAAAAACAGTTTTTTTCCAAATTTGCCTAAAAATGCTCAAAAATAGCTAAAAATATAGCAAAAAAATCTCTATATAGACATCATACGGATCAACGTCATTTTCATTTTCAGCAAGACGGGGTTCTTTATCATCTGCGAAAAAAATTTCCAGTTTTCAGGTCATAATAATTATGAGACGATCTGTGAGAGAATTGGATTGTGAGTCTTTTCCGTCTGAGAATTACAANAAAAAAACAGACCACGTGACCTCATTCGGATGCATCTTACCTCGTCGAGCCCAGAGCAAACAGTTTACTGCAGTTTTTTCACAATGTAAATAAAAAAATGGTGGAAACAATAGGAGCGGAAACTTCAAGAAGAAAAAAAATACCAGAAACACACAATTTTATAGTTCCAGATAATTAGTTCAAAACGGCTCACGTCCAAGTCTGAATATTTAAATCGGAAAAATTTCAGACTTTTTTTATTTTCTTTTTAGATAACAAAAAAAAAAGACATTGATTGCCTAAAATTTTTTTTGCGCTTGGTGCGCGATCTGGGCCCGCTTTAACTTTGACGCCCTAATTTTTTATGTTTGGTATTTTTCAGGTCGTTACGAATATACTGTTGTATTTTTTAGATTTTTTTCGTAAAAAAAAATAATTTTTAGTCTTTGAGCGCCTAAACATTTTTTTGCGTTTGGTGCACGATCTTAGCCCGCTTTAACTTTGAGACCCTAATTTTTCATGTTTCGTATTTTTCAGGTCGTTACGAAGATACTGATATTAAGAAAATCGTAACATTAGTCCTTAATATCTTGCGAAATAAAATGTCCGCTCTTTGTTTCTTTTTTTTTGTTTGTTCTTCTTTGTTTCTATTTTCTTTTTTTTTTCTTCTTGAAGTTTCCGCTCCTATTGTTTCTTATTTGCATGTCAACAAAACTTTTTTCTCTTTGGGCCATGGCCACTGGGCTCGACGAGGTAGAGTCAACCCACCTCATTCTATTGGCTAAATATAAGTCAGACTAAATATTATGAATAAACTAGTCAATAAACACACAAAAAAACATTTTCATATAGGAACATGGGATCTAAAGAGAAGAGACGAGAAAGTGCGCCAAAAGGCGCAGCCGGACGCGCCACGGGGTAGTAAATCCGGACGCGCAGCAGTTAATAGTCAGATCGACGTAGTTTAACGAGCTCTACAACTTGGCTTTATCAGTTTTACCAGAAGTATTGCGAACTAATGTGAATGTAGTTCTACCGCCAATTATGGGTAAAGTATCGCCAGTTTTCTGTTAAATACATTATTGGCGGTAGTTCGACATAAAAAAAATTTCAATGAAATTATTTTTTTCTTGATACTATTTTGGGGATCAGTGTTGGAAGCGTTGGGCGTTGGGGTGCGCTGGCCAACGCCCAACCAACGCGTTGGGAGCGTTGGGCGTTTTGGTAAAATTCAAGCGTTGGCCAACGCTCAATTTTTTCCAACGCTTAACGCAATTTTATATTGTATGTATGCCGTGTAAAAGCAAGACGCCCCTTCAACTTGTTCTCTTTCATGTTTAAAATAGTTTTCACTTACCCGTTAAGCAACAGTGTTGGAATTGTTGGGCGTTGGGGTGCGTAGGCCAACAACCAACGCCCAACAAACGCGTTGAACGTTGGGCGTTGGTTTGATTTTTCCTAACTTTTCCAACACTCGTGGAAGCAATCTAATATTACCCAGAAAACCAGATGTTTTTTTATCGAATTTTTAATTAATTAATTAATAATTATTTTTAATTAATTTAAATTACTCCAGGTCTCAAAAGTTCATGTTTTGTGGTGTAAATCCTAATACGATTTTCAGTTCGATATCGATTTCTCTCTTGCAAATGATGAATTGTGTATTGAAGACGCCGCATCGAATAATACATATTTGTTTGGTGGCTTGTTGATGCCAGTGTGTCGAGTTCTCGCGGTACCAAATACTACCAGTTCACAAACAATTTTGCTCTATTCACCCGTTACAGTTAAGATTAGAGATGTGAAAATGTTTTACGATTTAGGTTTGCGTGCAACATTTTTATTTAGTATGACATAATTATGTGTTGGCGTTTTTTTTTGATTTCGATTTTTGGATTCAAGAACGTGACACTCAAATTTTAGCTTATGACAACCGTTTGTCAAAAATTGGCACGTTCTCTGTAAATAATGTTGACAATCTGTCAAGTTCTAGTTTACAACGTTTTCGTGTGTCACGTTCTCATGTGTCGCGTTCTCATGTGTCGCGTTCTCATGTGTCGCATACTCGTGTGTCATGTTATTTTGTGTCGCGTTCTCGTTTGTCACGTTCTCGTGTCCACAACTATATATAAAATATTTTTTTTTACATCGGTTACTAAGATAAGCCCTATCACTTCTGCTCCAACTATTGACGGTTTTTACTCAAATTATTCAATAAACTGGTCTTGCTATGAAAACGTTACCCTTAATGACAATTTTACCGAAGAAATCAACGTCGATTGCGTTGGGGGATCAGGCGTAGGTTGTTAAACCTGAACTTTAGGGAGAATCAGGGATTTGTTATAATATAATATGCAAACTATGTATAATACATTAATAATTTATGTATAATACATACATAATTTATGTAGGTTACCCAGTTAACCGTTCATTATTGCAAAAAATGACATGAAATTTCATCAAATTTATCAGGACATAATATTTAATTTAAGTATTGAATTTTCCAAGGGGTCACTCACTCCAAATTTGGACTAAACGCCCTAAATGGACTAAAAATGATAGTAAACCAGGCTTTCGTATTTTGCAGCAGACCCTTAATTTAACACACAGGGGGAAGTGCGTGTAAATAGACACGCAACTGGGTTTTTTCGTCGATTTAAGGCTTATGGAGGCCCCGTGGGGCAAAACGGGTATTGGTGACCCCCCTCAACTTTTCGAGAAAATTCGATTGACGGTGTTATTTTTTGCGTAGGTTGGAGATTTCAAACAGCTCTCTAGTGGGCCCTGGTGGGCCAAATCAATTTCCGAATAGTCAGATCGACGTAGTTTGACGAGCTCTACAACTTGG